>JARFXV010001588.1:0-92500 GCA_031761425.1 Cosmopolites sordidus
TTCAGATTTAAAGTAGCGTTCGAAAAGATTTTATGTTGTTTTTTTCGTTACCCAGTATATGCTGATAAATATATTATAAATTGCAATAAATGTTAATTCTCAAAATTGCCGTTCCTTATTTCAGGTCGGCCCTGATAAATCAAATTAAGCCGAGTAATGCCTTCATGTAAAACATGGAATTAGGTCAAATAAAACTGGATGATTTACGATGACGTTTCGGACTGTGACTGAACGACCTTTCCAACAAACGATAACCCTATCATAATATTTGTTTAGGCAAGATCTCCAGATGTCATTTGTTCATTGATATATTCGTTCTAATAACAGTATGTTTAAAGGGCCTAAAGTGGGGATATCTTCTGTTAAAACGTTCGATGTGAAACGCCAAACTCATTGAGATTTACTAGTAAAAACCAAATTATATTTTTTTACCTTGTCGAAGCACGTTTCGCTAAGACATGTTAGCATCGTCAGGAGATAATTCAATTTAATTATCATTATCATCATTGAATCATTTCCTGATTCTGCTAACACGGTTAGCGAAACGTGTGTCGATAAGTTAAAAAAAAGTGATTGAGTTCTTTCTTTCATTTAGATATATCCTCTGCTAACCTCTTCTAGTTCCGAGCTCTCAGAAGGTTTTTTGAACCATTTTGTGCGTTGTCAGACCACCTTTGTTTCGGTTTGATCATATTCCGTTTTTCTCGTATATTTGCTTGGCAAATTCACTTGTGAAACCTTTTGTCGCTCGTGCCCTGCCCACCTTAACTTTAGAAATTTAATATGTTTTATTATGTACATCTCCGAATTTTCGTGACTGTATTTCCTTCTCCATCCATGTTCCTCTCGAACTTGGCCAAAAAGTTTCCTTATTATTTTTTTTTTGAATCTGAGTAACAGCTCCTTCTCTTTTTTTTGCCTTTTTTCAAACATAACATCCTTAGGTTAGAGCCGGTTGTTCATTGTTTTATAGATTCTTAGGTTACTTTTTGTTTTATAGATCTGTACTTTGCTTGTTATATTTTCTAGCATGTTTACTTGTAAAGTTACCTTTTCACATATATGTTCCAGAATATTTGGACACATTCCAAGGGTAATGATACAATCTATTCGTTGTTTCTCTTTATGGGGGTACGTATCGATTATCGGTGGACTATTGATTTAAAACCATTTCCTAAGCCTAGCTTTTCAGTTGGCTAGCAATTATTAAATTTTGCTTTTAATCTATTAGCAATTATTTTTGCTTTTCAGTAGTTTGCAAGCATGCTGCATCAGGTAATACTAGGGGCGAATTGAAATGTTCGCGGAGCGGAAAGGATAAAACAAGTTTATAGTTGAAAAAATTACTTTATTCTTCCGTATATTCTCCTTAAATATATTTGTTCAGCGGTTCTTCTATTTATTTATTCCATTTCTGAAGTAATTTTCTGTAAGTTCTTCAAAATATCCATCTACCGCTGTTAGAGTCCTTCATTTGATAAAAAATGCTTGCCGTATGACTTTTTTGAGGTTTTTGAATAGATGGCAGTCAGAGGGGGCCAGATCTGGTGAATATGGTAGATGCTCCAACAATTCGTAGTGCAACTACTTCAAATTTGGCCATTACAAGAATGTTGATTAGAAAGTTTTATTTGAAGTAATTTTTGATCAGAATTTAACAAATGCGGCATCTATCTTACACACTCAAGCCCAATTCTTTTTTCAGGATATGAACGACCCATTCAGTTGAGATGTCCATGGCCTTAGCAATGTCACTTAAAGTCTGTAAAGTCTTAGGGTCAATCATCCATAACCATAACATATAATAACATAACCATAACGTAGTAGAGAATTAATTATTTGTACAATTTGTGCTTGTTGGACATTCAGAACGAGGATGATCATCCAGGCTTGTACGACCATGTTGAAACTCACTTGTCCACTTACAAACCATTGTTTTGTTTTCATCCCTGGTATCTTGCATCCATCCTCCTGATGTCCTGCTGGAACCTCTTTTCCTGTTCGTCGCTTACTGCACAACACGTATGGGAATCGGGACATAAAATCAATTAGAATAATTTCAAAATGGTATTAAAAGAATCGGTAACGAAATACAAAAGTTTAAAAAAAACCGCTATAATTAATTTAAATAAAAATACACTATTGCTATGCCTTCGGTAGATTTAAATTCAATATGGTTCCCGATTTTAAAGAATACAATTAAAAACGTTTAAGTATTTTAATAGACAATAATCATACAGTAAACCACACCTATATATTTTTTATAGTATGTCACTGTCAAGGAGCCACATTAACTGTGGTGTCTAAGGCGTTAGCCTTACGTTACGGCAGTTAATGTGGGCCGGGTTCACATCCTGTACTAGGCAAAAAAGTTTTTCTAAAATTCTTGTGAATGTTTCTAGGTAAAAGTGTAAAATCTGACAAGGAATCACCCCTCAGTCACGCCAGTTCGAGGCTGGGTAAGGCCGGATGCCTTCTGAGAGGTTTTCTACGTTAGTCACTCGCCAGTCGGTAGGTTTCTTGAGATACTTTCGGTTAAGCACAAAACCAAAGGTTTGATCGCCCGAGGGGGGTGCTGACCGGGGTTTTCGGTAGCTGATGACCGTGGTTCGGAACCCACGTTAAGCTGTAGGTCCAGTCGCTAAATAGCCTTCGCAGTTGCTGATACGCCTCTAACCCCAAAACTTTACTTTTATGTCACTGTCAGCGAAAAATATTATTGTCAATGTATCATTGACATATACAAAAAAATATATATTTATTTATTTATTATATTTACAGTATTATATAGAAATTAATATAAAATATTTTTTAGATTCATTTTAAAAACGGTAGGAAAAGACCTCCCGTAACGTGAACGTTCAAAAGTTTGTATTTATTAAAAAAAAAATGTTTTTTTTTAAATTTTTGTTCGTTAGGCAAATTTATTGCAGAAAAATAATCACTGAAAAATTTGTTTCCGTTTTGTTTTTGTTTTTTACCCAGTGATTTTTTATTTACATAATCATTTTGATAAAATTTTTGATTTTTTTTTGAGTTTTAGATCGTAGCGAAAAATCCCCCCCAAAAAATAGAGAAAAATACTCAAGTATTTGATAGGCTTTAAGAGTTCATGTATGATGTTATTATTGTTTTCATCTTTCTCGTTACCCAGAAATCCTTCCACTACACTTACAAAACAGTTCCACGCTGCCAATTCATTTTCATTTAATTTATCTTGAAAACGGAAATCATCTAGAAGCTTCCTTATTTGCTTGCAAGCTTAATATGACGAGGTAGAAGAACCGCCTTTTTTGGGTTAACAACGGGGGTATATTTTATTTTTGAAGTACCATATTCAAAAGAAGTTCTAAGAGGCCAATCTTACTTACTGTAATGTTCTTTTTTTGTCCTACTGTACCATAGACAAAAAAAATAAAAATAATTAATTAATTTATACTTTGTGATTTTTAATAGATAGATAGAAAAATAAAATAGGTATAGATAATGTGCAACAAAAAATTATAGATAAAACATTATAACGGGTATTCCATTAAGAGGTTTCGAAGAGGTAACGAATAAAAGAAACGTTTCATAAAATACCTGAAAGTTATTTATGGCAGTGCGAAGCTGGATAGTGTACAATTATACGTGGAATACATCTGTAAAATGACCGCCACGACTTGAAATTCTTGATTACTGCTGAACACATTTGCGGAGTTATGTCACGAATTATTCGCCTAATTTCTTCTGTCAACTGTTGAACGGTTTGCGGATTATTTTCGTAAGCTTTGCTCTTCACATAGCCCCACAAAAAATAGTCTAGCGGCGTCAAGTCGCATGACCTTGGTGGCCAATTTATGTCCCCATTCCGAGAGATCAGCCTCCCTCCAAACTGTGTACGCAATAAAGTCAATGTTTCACGTGCTGTATGACATGTCGCACCATCTTGGCGGTCATTTGACAGATGTATTCCACGTATAATTGTACACTATTCAGCTTCGCACTGCCATAAATAACTTTCAGGTATGTTATGAAACGTTTCTTTTATTCGTTACCAACATTCGAAACCTCTTAATGGAATACCCTTTATATAATGTGCAAAATTATATTTTATATAATTAACTATTATGGAAAAGAGACCAATGGATTTTTTTTTGTAAAGGAGTCTGTGGACCAGAAAAAATTTGGGAACCACTGCTGTACAAGAATCGCAAATTAGAAGTAAACTAATAATTAAAACTTTAGAATAAACAGTGTCTCCCACTCTGTTTCAACTCAATATTATATCAAAACAAACAGACTGAGCCTCGTATATTTCTTAAATTAACTCAATCCCTTCCTGAAGTTATTTTATTGCTGAATAAGATCCCTCAGATTATCGTTGGTAGACCCTCTCAAGGGATATTAATCACACTGCAGGCAGTTATTTACTTTAGAAGATAAATGCGTTTATTTGGAGAAAATCGCGAGGAATGGAGAAGAAAAATTGTCTGGCTGCTGTAAAAGAGAAACTATGTTTCAGTAATTAGAAGTACGGTAACGTTTTCAAATTTACTTTCCTTCCGCATCGTTGACACGGCAGCGCTAGTTAACGAAAACAACGTTAGAAACAAGGTAAAAGCTGGAAAGTTCATTACGATATTGATGTGGTCAATTTAAAAGTTGCAGCAGAAAAATATCTAACGGGATGGTATTCTAGAGACATCGAGCAATTTCAGTAGAATTGGTTATGATACAACATAACGATGGGGAAAAAGAATTGCTTGATATTCAGTAAATTTAATGAATTAACTGAAATTTACACACAGCCCTGGCGAGATTGCTTGTCTCGTACATTTTCCTGAGTTCTACTTCACGCCGTGTAACTGCAACTAACTTTAGTATAGTGGGTTTCAAGATATATCGTTGACCGATTAGCTGCAATCAAGTCTTAACAACTCCTGCCGTGACGAAACCCGGCAAAGTTGCAAGAAACGTAAACAGGGCCGAGCCTAATAAAATAATAGTTAAAATGCTAAAATTAATTTTATACCTGGTTTAGTAGTTTCGAAATATTTTGGTTTAGTTCGCATTCTTTTCTTAAACAGTTCAGTTCCATAATTTCGATCGTGTTTTTTGTTATTCCAAACGGGCTAAAAAGGTGACGTTCTTGGCGAGATACTGATCATTGTGTCTGCGGTAATGCTGCAGCAGAAACGTCTTCATTAATGAAAACGCCGTTGTCTACAGTTAAATATATTGTGACGAAGCCAATTAAAGCCAAAAAAGTTCGTAGTGATTCTGATAAAAGCAAATGAGTTGACGAAAGCGACAGGCGACAGACTTAATTCGAAGCAAAATGTATGCTGTGTATGAAGAGCAAACTGTGCCTGCATTGCATTCATCGCAACAGCGACTAAGGAAAGATGAAACCAACATTCTTTGCAGCAGAACTAGCCTCCGGAGAATATTATCTTTAATGGGTTTTGTATATCGGACCATTAATGAAAGACAAATATTAATGGGATCACGATTGCGGCGATGGCGGTTTGACTACTTAAACTCTATACGAAAATACAGATTAGAAAATCGTCCCATTATCTACCATGATGAAACATCGTTCGATACACGTGAGACGCCAGCAAAAGGATACATTAAGAAAATGCCAAACCAAAGCCCCAGCAAACAAGGGAAAAAGAATTACTATTATTTATGCTGGTTCCGAGGATGGATGGGTTCCAAATTGTTTACGGTTGTCCTCCAAAAATATTATCATTCATCTTTGGACTACCATGACGACACCACAGGAGAACTTTTTGAAGATTGGTTTATAAATAACCGTTTGCCCAATGTGCCTAAGGAAAGCGTAATTGTAATGGACAATGCTAGTTATCAAGTTGCTAATGCAAATAACACTAAATTGGAAATACAGAACTATATGTTAAAAAACGATATATACTTCGAAAATATATATAAAAAATGTGATTTTCTAGAAATATTAAAGACATTTAATATTAAAAAGGAATATGGATGTGATACCATTGCTGGCGATATAGGACATACCTTTTTACACCTTCCCCCGCATTAATGTATCTTTATTCCAATTGAGCATACGTGCAATTGCTGCAACATTAATAAGGAAGTTTGCAGAAGTATTCCGAAAGAAAGTTGGATAAATTCGATTAACCATGTTATTAAAATAGAAGATTCCTATGTATCATTTATTAATAATATAAATCCACTTATTATTAATGTAGATCAAAGTGACAGTGAGAGTAAAACCGAATTAAATGTATAATTAAATTTAAGTTATAATTTTTATTGTACTAATAGATAAATTTGTTTATTTATTTAATTTTAAACTACTAATAAACTCAAAATACATAAACCAATAAACAATGTTTTAGTCATACATAATAATAATAACAATAATTTAACAATATTTTATTTTTTCCAAACTCTGGCGTGTTTGAAAAAACTAGGAATATCTTAAACATTTTTCCTATTCCCCAGATCTTGCCACCATAAGATATCTTTTATTCCCTAAGTGGAGGGAACAGTTGTCAATGAATGGATGACCTGACAAGAATTTTTTTCCGAAACTATTTATGTTACTATTTTAAACATTCTAGCTGTCTTTTTGAACTCGCATCGGCAAAACAAATAAAAGATTTCACCTGTCGACCCGAATGTGTTAAATGCACACATTGCTGTCAAGGAAAGAATTTTTGATGTCATAAACGTCAATATTCATTTTGTATAAGTGCATTTTTGTTTCAGGACCGTGCGTCTATTATCCCGCTTCGAGAAACACCAAAGAAATTTCACCTTACACAGGACAATCAACAATAAATGTCCCGGACTGACGATTGCTGACGACGAACGTGTGAACTGAGGCCTCTAAATGAACGTTCCGGCTTCAAATGTGTTTTTTTTTCTCGCGTATGTTTTTTCGATTCCCAGCTAGATACCTTTAACTAACAATACTCATGCAGTACATCTTCACGAACGGTTTTAATTCAGATAGTTAGCGATTTTAAATTAATTAGAAAAACTGTCAATTTCAATACGTAAGATACAACATGCATATACATTCTGTCAAATAGATATCGAAAATACACCAAAATAATGGATAAATTACAAAATATCGATTTAATTATCCAAATTGTTTGTTTGTTGTTTTGTTTGTCAAAATTCTTCTACGATGTGGCCATAAAACAAAAATGTCACACCAGGCTATATCTGGCGAATGTGGTCCTTGGGCGATGACATTCGTTGATTTTTGGGTCAAAAGTTCGCGTACAAGGATTGACATGCATGAAACAGTACAATCCAAGAATTGTTCTTCCACAAATTTGGCCTTTTTCGGGGAATATTTTCTCTTAAATGCCTCTTAGCTTCTATATAACAATGTTTGTTGACTTTTAATAATGTTTATGGATTCCGCAGTTGGATTTTATTATTATTTATTATTCACGTATGGGCCCTAGTGAACCACGCGAAGTACAGTTAGAGGCGTTTGTTCTTGTTAGTCTGCCTTTGCGCCCATACTAATGTCATTCTTTCGCTATGAGCTTTTTTCCTTTCGTCAGACCGAGTTGTTTCAGTCTTCCTACATTTTTCTCTCTGGCCAACCTCCCAAACGTTAACCTTGTGTCTGAAACAGCCTCTATCCTGAATTTCACTTTGTGTAATATTTGCTGATCGTAGGTCCTCTTTAATTGCAGCAATCCATTTAATTATTTCTATTTTAGCTCTACTCCTATTTTTATACAATTCAACTATTTGTCTAGTTAGCCTACTCGGATTCATCCATTTTATGTGTCCGTAAAACTTAAGTCTTCTTTTTTTCATATCGCTATGTGTATCTGTGTATTATTTGATTTCTTGGTTTTCTTGAAGTCGGTATGTTGTGCTATTTATTTTTTTGGGGCTTAAGATTTTTCTTATGATTTTTCTTTCCTTCTTTTCAATGTCCTCGATGTCCCTCCTTCTATTCAAAATGAGCGTTTCTGCAGCATATAGACATTCTGGCTTGACAACCGTGTTGTAATGTCTCAGTTTTGTGTTTTTAGATATGCATTTTTTTGTTGTAAATATTTTGTGTAAGTCTCAATGCCGTTTCCATTTTTTGACAGCTACCCTTATTGGCGGCTTTTTCCAACCCATTTTCCATGATTATTTCACCCAAATATTTGAATTGGGAGACTCGCCTAATGTTAACATATTTTGTTTTTAGAAATGGTGTTCTTAGTCTGTTACAGGTCATGTATTGTGTCTTTTCAAAGGAAATTTGGAGTCTTACATTTTTTGTTGTTTCTTTTAGGATTTGAATCTGTTTTTGTGCCGTTAATATTAGGATTTTAATTGATACACTTGTAGATTTTTAATGTATCAAACGTTTATTATAGATTGTGCTCATATGTAATGTTTCGCCTTATTAGGGCTTTCCCAAGAGTAGTGTGAACTAACACTAATAGTCAAACACAGTGTTTCCAAGTATACAGGTAAAATAATTTACTTTTTATTTCTTGTTTCGCTATTTGGTTGGTAAAAACCCGGCTATTCAATTACAATATGATCTTATCTATTACCGGGGTGTTTTGGAAATTTAGCTGGTTATTCGTAATTATTACACATGTAACTATTTCATAATGATTTTCTAACTTCCAATATTTCTAGTCGGTTTAATTTTTTACTTTTCTTTTCTGATTGTAATAATTTAACATTGTGTATATCGATAAAATGATTGTTTTCAATACAATGTGTAGACATTCCGATGCTTTTTATATTATTAATGATATCGGATTTGAGTGCCTTTATTCTACAACTTATATTTATATCACTTTAACCGATATATACCGCTTCACAATTCTTACAGTTAATTTTAAAAATGCTCAAATATCAGAAAACAAAAACTGTAATAACCATAATATAAACAAGCCTTATGCAAATGTAGATCTTCAGTTTTATCCTAGAGTCGTTAATTTATCTGTCCATTCATTTAACAATGGTAAGTTGGACTTATAGGAAAAGGGTTTTAAATATTCACTGCAAATTTACTCAAAACAAGAATAACCTTAATACATACGAATTTTTAATTTCATAAAGAAAATTTTCCGATCAGACTGGTAGTCTCGTATGTTAATGTACCTAGTTATTAGCTGTGTCAAGAATTAAGTCATACGCTACCTAACATAATCAATTTTCAGTCACGATATCAAATTAAAAATTAACTACAATTTATACAAAAAAAAAACCTAAATACACTAAATTAGCAAATATTACAAAATTAGATTTTTTGATGTAAAAAAACCTTTTTACTTCAATACTACTAAATGATTTAATTACAATTTTAAAAAGATATATAGACAATGCAGACGTACAAGGCAAATTAAAAATCGAACTAAAAACAGTAATCCTAGTTTGCTTAGAACAAAATTATTTTCAATATAACAATGAGATTTACCAACAAAAACACGATCTTCCAATGGGTTCACCTATCTCACCTTTGTTATATGAACATTTTTGGCTGATTTCGAGAATGTTATTTTTAACTTTAAAAATTTCGAATTTCGAAGAACATTTCGAATGGTATGGAAAGAAATTTGCACACGTTTTCAAAAATATTCAATTCACTATGGAGATTGGACGTAATGGTGAAATTAACTCCCTAGACATAAAGATAAAGAAAATATCAAATAAATTACAATTTGATATTTACAGAAAACCGACTACAACAGACACGGTTATACATTTTAGTTCTAAACAATCTCTTTAGTTTTCCACTAATATTGGAAATAAAAAGAATCGTTAAGAAATAGTCATATAATAACCACGAATGACCAGTTAAATTTCCGAAACAGCCCGGTAATAGATAAGATCATTTTGTAATTGAATAGCCCGGTTTTTACCAGCTGATATTTAGAATAATTAGACTGGACGTAAAAAAAAACACAAAATTAAAAAAAAAATTACCTGTATACTCGGAAACACCGTGTTTGACCTTTAATATTAGTTCAAGCTACTCTTGAGAAAGCCCGAAAACAAGGCGAAACATACGTGAAGCAAAAGGATACGAACGGATTCGTGAGACCAGATCCTGAAACATCTCTTTTAAGCCTGGCCAATAATTATCTATCAGTTTGTCTAGGTTTTCGTAAGTAGAAAAGGCTGAAGAATATTCAACCACTTTTTTGAATGCTTTGCATCACTTGTATGCTTGTGTTTTGGATAAAGCTAACTCTTTGTAAGCCATATCCAATATTTTCAACGATTTAGATATTTTATATCTATTTTAAAAATCGCGGAAACAAACGAAATAAACTGGTCGACAGATGGCGACAAAATTCTATGTGAAAATTATCGATATATCTTTGACAGAATATATGGTGTTCCTCTATATAACTACGCTGGTAAGACTGATAAGGCCTACTCACATACTTCGTTAGATAAAAACTATAAAGTATATTGTTAGGGTCAGTATTTCTCGGTGAGTATTCAATCTCATACTTTTAATAGTCAACTTTTTTTTTGTACTCAGGTTTATAGATATTTATCGTTTCAATTGCGAGCATAATTCAAATGAAAACTGCAAAAAAACACCGGGATTAGGTTTCGATGATTCGGGTGGATAGAAAAGGCACTAAAAAGTTTTATAGCCCCAAAGTCTTCATAAAATATCATATTTTTACAATGATGAGCCGGTCGCGTTGGTGCGGCGGTAAGAGCACCTGCTTTGCCGAATCCGCGCTGGAGCGATAGCTGGTTCGATTCCAGCGCTCGGATGGTTATTTTTCTTTCTTCTGTCCGTTTATCTTTCCTAAATGTTTGTGATTGTTTCTAGGCAAGAGTGTAAAATCCGACTACGAATTACCCCTCAGTCACGCCAGTTAAAGGCTGGGTAAGGCCGGATGCCTTCTAAGAAGTGTTCTACGTTGGTCACTCGCCAGTCGGTAGGTTTCCTGATAGACTTATGGGTAGGCACATAACCAAGGGTTTATAGCCCGAGGGGGGTGCTGGCCTGGGTTTGTCGGAAGCTGATGACCGTGGTTCGGAACCCACGTTAAGCTGTAGGTCCAGTCTCTAAATAGCCTAGTTGCTGATGCGCCTCTAACCCAAACACTTTACTTTACTTTTACAATGATGAATATGCCTTACAATATTGTTTCTTTCCTTCGACGTCCCTCGATATATTCATTACTAGTTTTTCAAAAATCTTCAAATTTATACTTAGAATCAGATATATCAAAAAATTCTTTAAGTTCTAGAATAAATATGTTAGGTTCATTTGAGCCTCTTCAAAGCTCTTAGAATAACTGAATCCACAGCTTAATGTGGCCTCCGAACCATAGTCGTCAGATAGCAGCCCATATGAGAGCTATAATTCCCGGGTTTGTGCTAAACTTTATTTCTTAACGGATTTTACACTTTTGTATATTAAAATGCAGTACACAAGCCTGTTCTTCCCTCAGGGAGTCACCCATCTCAGTCCTAATCAAAACAAACGACATTGCATTTCGATCTACAAGTCCCCGTAGTACAGGAATTACCTCCCGGTCAGACCAAAAGGTTAATCTCCTGGTGCTAAGTCTGATATATACGATGTTCCAATCGCCATATTCGATATATTCTACAGTTACGAGGGCTGCTATTTCTGCATCCAGAATAATAAATAAAAAGAAATATTTTTAATTGAAAATAGTTCTATTGCCTTTCAAAATAGTTGCCTCTTTGATTTCTACCTTTCCCGCCCAAGTTTAAACTATTTGCGTTTGAATTATGCTCCTGATACAGTTTTAAGTCATATCGTTGGTTCAACACGGTTACGCTTAATATAAAAAATCTAAAACAATTTTCTTTAATAGAGATGCATTAGCTGTGTATTTCTTTTTATATATATTTTATTTTTGCTCAATAAGATTATATTATAGTTTTAGTTCGGTAATTTAATGAAATATTAGATTATACATGAACTGAATCTGAATCAAAAAAATAAAATAAAAAAATCTTAAAGTACTATATAAGATTTATAAGTAAGATTAAGATAAATATAATAAAGCTATATTTGTATATATTATAAAAAAAAGTACATACTTATCTAGTCTGATGTTTTTTTGTAAATAGAGAGAAATTCTTCCAAGTTAAACACAGGAAATGCTATGCGAAAGATTTATGTTTTTTTTTTCTTTTCTGTGATTGTTTGAAGTTAGTTACACTAGAAATGGAGATAAATTGAGAACTGTTTACATTATATGACTCCATTTATATTTGTTATGTAAGAATTGTATATTTTAAGACATATTTTCTAATTTGTATATTTTCAACAGCCTGTTTTATGAGTATACACTTTGTCTTGGACCAAAAAGAAGTTCTCTAATTCTAGTCAACGAAATCACTTTAATTAAAGTAATTGTAAGCACCCAACACAATGTACATAACCTAGAATTACTTAAATGTATAATAAATATTTTTGTGAACCATATATTTGTTTGTTTCTCTCCATCCCAATCCCAAAACATTCAGTGTTGTTAAGGAAAACGTCCTTCAATTACACTGAAAAACACAGTTTTTGTGACATAGCGATTTTTGGCTGTTGGTGACGTAATTTTATACGATGAATACATACTTTGTAGGAAAGTGAACGCTCGACAAAAAAGCTCTCTTACCAATTTGCGATAAAACTACTTATTCAATAGTTATTCATGGTCAAAGTTGAGTTCATGGTCAATATGCCTGCTTGTGCACCAAATTTAAACAAGCATACTAAAAAAACAATTAATTTTTTTTGAATCATATAATTATAACTTCATATAATTAATACTATCAAATATTTCAGCAAAACGTAGAAATTGTTTTTTACTTTTACAACGATCATTTATATTTTACATGATTACAGTGATTAATATAAATTTAGACGATTTCAAAATGGCTTCAAACTCAAAACATTGATTAATTTTAATTCTCTAAAATTTTTTGAAAGGTTCAATATCGATAAAAAATTTCTACACATTGATGTTGATAAATGGTCGGACAATCAAGATTACCTAAGGGGCTTAAGAATTGTTAAAAATAGTAGTCAATGATACCGCAGAAAGGGTTGTAAAAATAATCGAAGAATATATTAATATTCTCGCTAAACACGAAGATGAAAAACAATAGGTTATTCAAGTTGTAAGCGAGTATAAGAAAATAATTTCAAATCTAAGCAAAGAAAGTTTAATAAAATAAATGATGCGATCAAGCGGTGTCCAGTCTAGGACCGCCTTGATCCATCTTTCGTCCCATCGCCTCGCTACATGGCCTGCCCACTTCCAATTCAATTGCTTTACTCTTCTAATGATGTCACTCACTTTCGTTTGTTCTCTGATCCATGTGCAGGTCTTTCAATCCCGTCTAGTAACGCCAAACATACATCTTTCCATTTCCCTCTGTGCTACTCGAAGTTTTTGAACTGACTATGATGTGAGTGTCCACGTCTCACTTCCGTATATCATAACGTGCAGGACACACTGATCAAAGACTTTTCTTTTCAGGCAAAGTGGTAGTTTGCTATTAAACACTATGTTGAGCCTGCCAAATGCCTGCCAGCCACATTTAACGCGTCGTTCCACCTCCCGGACGGTGTCTCCTTTCACTGGAACCCTTTGCCCAAGATATAGTGATCCACAACTTCCAAATCCGTTCCTAAAATAGAAATCCCTTTGTCCTCAGCAAATTTATTGGACATGACCTGACTCTTCTTCTGGTTTATTTTCAAGCCAAATGGTTCCCCAGCCCTTTGCAGCTCTTGTACGTGTCTTTGCAGCTCCTCTGCGTCTTCTGAAAGAAGAACGATATCATCAGAGAATCTAAGATGATTTAAGTATGCACCATTAATCCTCATTCCAACCTGTTCACAATCCAGATTGCGGAACACTTCTTCCAGGCAGGCTGAGAAAAGATGAGGCGATCTTGCATCACTCTGCCGTACGCCCTGCTCTACATTTATTCCAGTCTCAAGATCGTCAAGGTGGGCTGTCGCTGTAGCTTGATCATATATCGATCCTAGTAGATTTACATAGGCTTTCTCTACACCTTGATTAAGTAATGCATTCATTATGGCCTGCTTTGAGATTGAATCAAATGCTTTTTCATAATCGATAAAGACCAAGTACAGTGTAGCTGTATAGAACCTGTACCTGGATGTGATCCATTGTACTGAATCCACTTCTGAATCCTGGTTGCTCCTTTGGTTGTGCGTCATTTAGTTTTCTTAGTATTCTTTTAGATATTATCTTGGTGAAAACTTAGTACACCACTGATAGGAGGCTTATTGGACGGTAGTTCTTTAAATCTTCCCGTGCTCCTTTCTTATGTAAAAAACTATGTCAGCTAACTTTGACACATCAAGAATAATCTAAATATAAATATTTCAACTACTAATAACAGACATATTTCCCTTAAATATATGTTGAAACTATTTCATCTTACTTTAAGCTATATAGAAGTTGCTTCACACCCAGTCTATTCTCCAGACTTGGTGTGTCTCATTAACATTTCTTTTTCCATCAGCATAATACCCTTTTTTAATGATAAACAGTTCCTGAAAACATATTTCCGTTAAATATATCTTGAAACTAATTCATCTTACTTTAAGCTATAGAGAAGTTGTTTCACACCCAGCCTATTCCCCAGACTTGGTGCCATTAATATTTCTTTTTCCATCAGCGCAATACCACTTTTTAATTATAAAAAATTTCGAAAATAGACTAAAGAAACAATTACATTTAAACAAAAATGTAAATCATTACACTTAATAATTTATTTAACATTACAATAAAACTATTCGAACTACTAACAATAAACATATTTCCTTTAGATATCTCTTGAAACTAACTCATCTTACGTTTCCAATGCGAGGGGGATATAATAAAGCAACTGTAGATAAGTTGTTTGTTTTCCCAGATGAGAAACCAAATAAGCATAGTTCTTATAGTCGCATGAATGAAAATATATGTAGGGTGGGTATTAACAGCCCTGGGGCTTTCAAGCTGGTTTTATGTATGGCACGAATAAATGATCTAGATTTCTGCGAAGTTTATGAACTAGCAAAATACGAGGGTTATTCCTTATGTGGGAAAACTAAAAAACGATCGAGCAATTTTAGGACAATCAAGCGATCGACGACGACGTAATCAAGCGGCGGACGTCCGAAATTGTTTTGAAATATTAATTCCACTGAATGTTATTTCACATAAAATAAATTGTTTCAAGACATCTACTCTGTTTGTCGTTTTACTTGAATTTAAAGTTTGGACGCACTAAAAAAATCACACTATTTATAGGGTTTATTAACTAGAATGATGGGACTTAATTAAACACATTTCAGGCAAATGGCCATAAGGGCATTTTTTGTAGACACGGACCCGCTCGCGTCAATTTTCTATTGCCCTGGTGCACATTTCGGGCTGTATGGCGACTATGGCTTTACGAATATTAGTTTTTAAGTCACTAATAGTCGCAAGTTTATTGCTATAAATCTGGGTTTTCACATATCCCCAGAGAAAATAATCTAAATGAGTTAAATCGCATGATCTCAGCTGCCAAGCGATGGGGCCATTTCGTGAAATTAATGACGTGCCGAACTTGGCTTGCAATAAGTTCAAATTTAAATACGGTGAAAATAGGCGGTGGTATGCCATCCTGTTGAAAATAAAAGCGATTCGTATCGATTCCATTAAATACCGGGAAAAAAAATCTTCCACCATTGCGTTGTAGTATTCGATATTCATTGTAACGGTGTATTGATTGTAACAGTTTATTGATTGTAACGGTTTATCGATTGTAAGAAAATCCACACCAAACTGTGATTTTTTGCGGATGCAAAAGACTCTCATGTATCATGTGTGGATTAGATTCGCACCAATACTGACAATTTTGTTTATTGACGAAGCCATTGAACCAGAAATGAGCCCCATCGGAGAAAATGATTTTGCTACCATGTTTTAATAACTTGAAATATCATGTTTATGAAAGCGAAGAAAACGAATAAATTGTTTATTTTCTTATAAAATCTATTGCTTGAAAAATACTACTAGACAAGTAAAGAAGAGTTGTCTTTACAAAAGTCTTATTTCTCTAAATAGTTCTTAAGCTATAACAGTGATCAAAACATTTCGAAAAACACTTATTTTTGGTAAAAAAATATATAACAACTGCTTTATTATTACAATATCCTCACTAAACGCGAAGAGATTTACTTTTTAAAACGTCTCGACGCACGTTTCGTTCCGTTACACATTAACCATCATCAGGAGATGATTTAATCTCATTTTAAAACTAAATTATGTTCTATTTATATGATAACCATACCTAACGAATCGTGTAAAACTCATGAATAGTGAAATTTACCGAGCCTTACATTGGACCTTTTTGTTTGTCCAATATATCTTCGATCACATTCTTGACAATTAATTTCGTAAATACCCGACTTTTCATATTGATCTACTTTATCCTTTGTATTACTCAGGACTTCTCTTAATTTATTATATAATTTATACACAACCTTAATGTCCACTTTTTTCAAAATTTTGTCTAGCTCTCGTGTTAGTTGGACGTTAATTGGGCTGATAAGAGAAATAAGTTAAATAAGAAATAGTAATGGACAAATCTGATTACTTCCAACGCATTTAAAAATGAATCCAAGACTATCTATATAAACGATTACCTAGGAATCCATTGTCAAAAATAGTTAACGAAGTCGGAGATACATTGAAATTATGTAACAGCCTTATTTCTCCTTCTCTGAAAAGCAAACTGCATATCTCTAATCCAAAAGTACCTAGATTGTACACTCTACCAAAAATTCCTAAACCAGGAAAATCAGTGAGAAAATTTGCATCGGTCAACCGACCAACGGTATTTTATTGATTCTCCAACATACACCTTGAACCTTCCTGTTCTATGACAAACTCAACAAAACTCAGAAAAAGTCAAAAACCCACATCTACAGGAAGGTGAGGTCTTGGTTTCCTTTGACGTATCATCGTGGTTTCCCAGAGTCTCGATTCCACATATCCTGAAACACCTGAGGGAGTTACTCGAGTTAAATGGTTTTAATAACAAGATTTTCTGAATATATTTCCTTAACAAAATTATGTATGAAGCAAAATTGTTTTCAGCTTAATAACAGGTTTTACGGACAACAAGAAGGAACAGCAATAGGCAGTCCTCTGTCACCGTTCTTAACCAACTTATTCATGAGTAAATTTGAAACCGAGGGGAAATATAAATTCATTTACTTTCTAATGATATGGTTAAGATATGTGGATGACGTTTTTGCAATTTTCGATTCAAAAAATTAAAACTTAGATGATTTTATTAAGAACTTAAAAAGTAAATCTCAAAACATAGTATTCACCATCCATTTCTGGATGTTTTAGTTAGTAGGAACAATAAAAATTGGTTAGATTTTGATATTTTTAGAAAAAAACACCACCACTTCGATGTACATTCCTAACGATTCAAATCATAGCTTCCAAAATAAGATGGCTAGTTTAAATTTTATGGTAAATAGATTAATCAATTTTCCTTTAAACGAAGATAATTATAACAAATAATTAAAATTAATTAGAGAGGTTTACTGTCCAATTAACACGAGGGCTGGACAAAATTTTGATAAAAGTGGACATTAAGGTTGTGTACAAACCATATAATAAATTAAGTCCTGGATAATCCAAAGGATAAAGTAGATCAATATGAAAAGTTGGGGATTTAAAGTAAAGTAAAGTGTTTGGGTTAGAGGCGCATCAGCAACTAGGCTATTTAGCGACTGGACCTACAGCTTAACGTGGGTTCCGAACCACGGTCATCAGCTTCCGACAAACCCAGGCCAGCACCCCCCTCGGGCTATAAACCCTTGGTTATGTGCCTACCCATAAGTCTATCAGGAAACCTACCGACTGGCGAGTGACCAACGTAGAACACTTCTCAGAAGGCATCCGGCCTTACCCAGCCTTTAACTGGCGTGACTGAGGGGTAATTCGTAGTCGGATTTTACACTCTTGCCTAGAAACAATCACAAACATATAAACGGACAGAAGAAAGAAAAATAACCATCCGAGCGCTGGAATCGAACCAGCTATCGCTCCAGCGCGGATTCGGCAAAGCAGGCGCTCTTACCGCCGCACCAACGCGACCGGCAGTTGGGGATTTACGAAATTAGTTCTCAAGATTGTGATCGAAGGTATATTGGGCAAACAAAAAAAAAAACCCATATTAACGAGATATAAAGAACACATTGCCCACAGTAGATATGGGAGAAATGAAAAATCTTGTGTTGCCCAACATGCAATAGAACATGCCCATAATATAGATATTAGTAATTTAAGACTATCAATTCTTCTGTTGGAACCTACTAAATTTGAAGAGATTTACCACTAAACACCAAAACACTTTTTGGAACTGCTCGACGCACGTTTCGCTAACCATGTTAGCATCATCAGGAGATGATTTAATCTAATTCTAAAACTAAGCTATGTTCTATTTATATGAAAACCATACCTAACGAAGCGTGTAAAAATCATGAACCGTGAAGTGTACTAAGCCTTACATTAATAATTGAAAAAGTTGGCTGAACGGAATCGGTCCTTTATCTCGGTTCATGATTTTCTTACATTTTTCTATTTGAATGCTTTCATATGCATCCTAAGCCCAATTATTATTAACACTTTTAATTAGCCTTAAATTACTAATATCTATACTGTGGTCATGTTCGATTGCATGTTGGGCTACACAAGATTTTTCATTTCTCCCATATCTAATGTGGGCAATATGTTCTTTATATCTTGTCAATATGGATCTTTTTGTTTACCCAATATACCTTCGATCACAGTCTTGACAGCTAATTTCGTAAATCCCCGACTTTTCATGTTGCTCTACTTTATCCTTTGGATTACCCAGAACTTCTCTTAATTTATTATATGGTTTGTACACAACCTTAATGTCCACTTTTTTCAAAATGTTGTCTAGTCCTCTTGTTAATTGGGCATCAAATGGTATTACCATGTATTTCTTTGTGTTCTGATCGTTTTGAAAAGTCGAAGATTCTTTCAATAATTTTCTGAACTTACGCTTTCTAATTAGTTTATCTACAATGTTCCTATTATAACCATTCACTTCAAATACCTCCCTAATTAATTTTAATTCTTTGTTATATTATATATTGTATGTTATATGTTATATTTGTATCTTTATTTAAAGGAAAATTAATTAATCTATTTACCGTAAAATTTAAACTAGCCATCTAATTTTGGAAGCTATGATTTGAATCATTAGGAATATATCTCGAAGTGGTGGTGGTTTTTCGGAAAATATCAAAATCTAACCTATTTTTATTATTTCTACTGACTAACACCTGTCCACTATCCAGAAATGGTAAACTATCGTTGGTTTCGAGTTCATGCGTGAATATTATATTTTGGGATTTACTATTTAGGTTCTAATTAAGAACCACCACCACTTCGAGATACATTCCTAATGATTCAAATCATAGCTTCCAAAATAAGATGGCTAGTTTACATTTTATGGTAAAGAGATTAATTAATTTTCCTTTAAATAAAGATACAAATATAACATATAATATACAAGATATAATATAACAAAGAATTCAAATTCATTGGGGAGGTATCTGAAGTGAATGGTTATAATAGGAACATTGTAGATAAACTAATTAGAAAACATAAGTTCAGAAAATTATTGAAAGAACTTCAACTTTTCAAAAGGATCAGAACACAAAGAAATTCATGGTAATACCATTTGATGCCCAATCAACAAGACGACTAGACAAAATTTTGAAAATAGTGGACATTAAGGTTGTGTACAAACCATATAATAAATTAAGAGAAGTTCTGGGCAATCCAAAGGATAAAGTAGAGCAACATGAAACATGCTGTTGGCCAACATGCAATCGAACATGACCACAGTATAGATATTAGTAATTTAAGATTAATTAAAAGTGTTAATAATAATAGGGCTTTGGATGCATATGAAAGCATTCAAACAGAAAAATGTAGGAAAATCATGAACCGAGATAAAGGACCGATTCCTTTCAGTCAACTTTTTCAATTATTAATGTAAGACTTAGTACACTTCACGGTTCATGATTTTTACACGCTTCGTTAGGTATGGTTTTCATATAAATAGAACATAGCTTAGTTTTAGAATTAGATTAAATCATCTCCTGATGATGCTAACATGGTTAGCGAAACGCGCGTCGAGCAGTTCAAAAAAGCGTTTTGGTGTGTAGTGTTAAATCTCTTCAAGTTTAGTAATTTAAGACTAGTTAAACGTGTAAATAACAATAGGCCTTTGAATGCATATGAAAGCATTCAAATAGAAAAATGCAAGAAGATAATAAACCGGGATAAAGGAATTTCAGTAAAATTTTTCAATTATTAATGTAAGGCTCAGTAAACTTCATGACTCAAAAATTTTACACGCTTCATTAGGTAGGGTTATCATATAAATAGAACATAGCTTAGTTTTAAAATTAGATTAAATCATCTCCCGATGACGCTAACATGATTAGCGAAACGTGCGTCGAGAAATTTTAAAAAGTGATTTGGTGTTTAACGGTAAATCTCTTCGAGTTTAGTGTTTCATATCGAAGGTTCCAATAGAAGAATTGAACTATATCCTCAGTTTAACCACTGATACTAGAAACAATATTAAGGAACTTGGATATCGTAATGGATCCTTGTAATATAAGCACACACATTGTATGGTATATTTAATATGATTTTGAATTTCTTATTTGGTTTTTGTTTATAAAGGTTTTTAAAAATGAATAATGTTCCTAGAGTTCTTGTTAGTTATTTCTGTCTCACAAAGTTAGTAATTAAACAACATGACGCTGCGTTGTTAGTTCTAATCCTTAAAGTAAACCTATATTTTTGGAATAAATTCTCTGCCCCCTGTATCTGACAACAAATGAATTAGATTTCAGCGCGTCCTAAGAACTAGACATAAACCAACAACAAAATTAAGGTTCTCTTATTGCAATACCTGCTTGTACAAAAGGTTTTTGTTTTATAGTACACAGCAAGTTATTAGGTTAGGGTTTATCCGTTGCAATTTCGAAGCATATTATTCAATTTCAAATACAATTTAAGACAATTACTATGACCGAGAAGATGTAGTGTTTTATTTGAGGTCACAAATTGACATCAATTTATTTAATTCGGTTTGTTGAAAATTATCAGGAAATATATTCTCACGTCAATAAGTTTTTTTTTGGTATCCAGAAATATGAGGATAAAACAAAAATATACATTATGCATTAAAAGTTTGAAATTTTCTATATAAAAGGTGATTTTTTTAATGTTTTCGAATTTCTGATAGATAGGGGTCGCTGTCAAACGAACGCGAATTTGCGCAATCATGTAAATATTTTCAATCAGTCTTCTAGATTAGAGAAAGAATGTAATTTTTTATGTAAAAAATTTAGACAATTAATTATTCAACAAGATTTAGTTGAATTGTTCTGAGGATGGTTTTATAAAATAATCCGAAACTTTTATAAAATAGTAAAGAATTGACCAAAAATCCCGAAAACAAACAAAAATATCTATATATATATATATATATATATATATATATATATATATATATATATATATATATATATATATATATATATATATATATATATATATTATTCATATGGGCCCTGGTGGACCACGCGAAGTACAATTAGAGGCGTTTGTTGTTGTTAGCCTTCCTTTGCGCCCATACTAATTTCATTCTTTCGCTATGAGCTTTTTTTTCCTTTCGTCAGACCAAGTTGTTCCAGTCTTCCTACATTTTTCTCTCTGGCCAACCTTCCAAACGTTAACCTTGGGTCTGAAACAGCCTCTATCCTGAATTTCACTTTGTGTAAAATTTGCTGATCTTAGGTCCTCTTTAGTTGCCGCAATCCATTTAATTATTTCTACTTTAGCTCTACTCCTATTTTCATAAAATTCGACAAAATTCGTTCGGCATTCGAGTTCGGCAAAAAGAAATGTGTTAAGATTTCTTGAATAAAACTGTAAGATTGTTTGTTTTTTCCACTTCTTTTACGGCTATAAGGTAAGCTTTTCCAGGTTATTCTTCTGTGAGTTTTCCGATCATTAAATTAACTATGTAACGACCACACAAATCAGTTGTTTCGTCGACAACAATATACATATAGTTACCTCCAATTTCTTTTTTTATTTCATCTATCACGGTACCAAATACCTTTCCAACGACACTTTTTCTTAATGTTGATTCATCTGGAGCATTAAATTTTGTATATTTTTGCAGAAAGGCCTTAACTTGCGGGTTGGTTAACTTGTTTAAAGGAATATTAGCAGCCAAGAACGTTTTACATAGATCTACGTTAAGTTCTGACTGGTCATGGTTTCCGTTTTTAAAAATCTCAAATGACTGCTTCAGCGTTGACTGTATGGGCCCAGACTTCTTCATGTTTCTAACCTTAGCTACGGGAGACGGCGTCTTAATATGTTGGTCTATTTGAAATTTCTTTGAGCAGGAAACAATTTTTGAACAAGATTTGCAAAAAACCTGGTCGCCGTCCAAAGCAAGTTCTGGGTAAGGCTTAATCCAAGAAGTACATAGTATTTTCGACATAATCACTGCTTTCACTTTCACTTTGTTTGCACTTACTAACTGCACAATAATAACTGCGACTACAACAAACGACAACCTGAATAATACTGACAAACAGCAAAATTTACAGAATAAATATAAGTTAAGTCACTAGGCGTCGGTACTTCGAGCAACGAATTTAGACCAGTCTGTAAACTTTGCAAACAGTAACAAATATGAGAAAATAAATAGAAATAGAAGTTTTTGTACTTATTTTGTTTTATTGCCCCATTAGGGAAAACCCAATCTGCAAACCGGGACCGCCCAGACACGACCATAAAACGTAAGAAAAGAATACAGAAATCCCAAAACATGCTTAGATATGCAATAGTTCCTAAAATATGCATTTTTCTTTTAAAATCACAAAATAGGCAGAATTTGCATATATATGTAAAATACATAAAAGCCGGTCTTTATTGATTAACAATTGTATTTTTTGAATTCGTATGGGTGTACGAACTACACCGCTAATATTAAAAACATTGTTGAGGAGTCTGCATGTTAGCCTTCTGATTAAAATGATATTTTGATCTACATTTGCTTTTATGTAAACTTTGAAGTAAAACGTTACGTTTTTGTTATTTACATAGATCTTACGAATTTAATTTTTTTAAATATATGACATACCGTTGCATTTTGAATTATTATTAAAGTAGTTCAACATATTGAAAATGTTGTCGAGCCCTGTTCTCGATAATAAATAAATATATGTTTGTTTATCACATAATTTAAATATAAAAAGTATTATAAAAATCTCCAAATGAATTTCCACCCTCTATATTAAATTATCTTAATAATTTCTTTTCAGCTTACAAAGGACAAACGTTTTTAAAAATATATAAATTCGTAATTAAATGCTTTGTTCGGAGAGCCCAACAGGACGCAATTTATTTCATTAAATATTAACAGAATAATATTCGCTAAATTTTGAAATTATCAACGAGGAAAAGGCCCAAGGCGTCCTAAAACTTTCCCCTAATTGTTATCAGAGATCCATCCGTATATTAAAACTTGAATAGATTTGATTAAAAGTTATTTTAAACCAATTCACTAAAAAGGTCATCTGGTAAAAGAGGAGAGATAACGAACCTTGTAACACGTGTAGAACGTACTGAATTTTGTATCATTCCTGTATTATGAACGTAACTTTTTTCTCTAACTTCACTTTAAAAATATTCAAAAAACAAGAAAAAATTTTCGGCAAAATCGGACGTAAAGCAGCATTTAAATTTATTTGGGTTTTTCGCCACTATCTAAAACTCAAAAAATATCAAAAATACCTGTTCTTATGTAAAGAAAGAATCACTGGGTAAAAACAAAAAACCAAACGGGGACAAATTTCTCAGTGATTCTTTTTTGTAACAAATTTGCCTAACGAACAAAATTTTAGAGATATAAAAATGTTATAAAACATTTTACAAACTTTTAACGTTAACGTTTCGGAGGGTCCTCTCCCCCGTTTTCAAAACTAAACTAAAAAATAAATTATATTAATTTGTAATATATAAAGTAACGAGTGAAAGTAAATATATTTTTATGTGTGTGTCAACGATACTTACATTGACAACAATAGATTTTCATGACAGTGACATACTACTAAAAAAAAAAATATATGTGTATATAGAGATAAAAGTTAACGTTAAAAGTTTGTAAAATTTTTTATAACATTTTTATATCTTTAAAATTTTGTTCGTTAGCCAAATTTATTACAAAAAAGAATCACTGAGAAATTTGTCTCCGTTTGGTTTTTTGTTTTTACCCAGTGATTCTTTCTTTACATAAGAACAGGTATTTTTGAGTTTTAGATAGTGGCGAAAAACCCAAATAAAAAGAGAAAAAAGAATACAGAAATAAGAAAAAAATATATGAACACGCCACAATCATTCAGACATTAATCAATTATAATAACGCAATAACATTGAGGGCTCATAAGCCTTAATGTATTCGCGTGAGCACACTCCTCTAGGCGAGTAGTGATTCGTAAACAAGATGTCAGACCAAAATTTGGCTGCAGCTGTCCTGTTGCTCCTTGTGGCTAAATAAAGAAAACGTCGTTGGTTGAAAGAGTGGTACAAGAAAAGCCAGAAATATAATCACGAACATCTTTTAAAAAAACTTGGCGTTAAGTGAAGAAACGAACTTCAAAAATTTTGTAATATTGGATTTGGCAAAGTTTCAAGAGTTATTAGAGTTGTTAATACCATTGGTTGAGAACAAAAAACTAACATGATGGACGCAACACGACCTTTTCAACGACTATCAATAACATCATGGTATCTTACGACTGAAAATACTCTCGAAGATTTAAAATTTCACAGTGCAATTTCCCCACAATGCCTTTCCTTAATAATTATGGAAACGTGTGATGCGATAATACAAGTTTTGAAACATTCAATCAAGGTAAATAATACACTATTTCATTAACGCGATTATTTATTTATTTATTTATTAAAGTTAAGAAAACACAGACTTATTAATTGAATGTTAAATACTGATTTAATGATTCATCTTACTCTTACTCATTTTGCTTTGGAGAGTAGTTTAAGTCCTGCTGATTACCGGGTTTCTTACGATAGACGTTTGTCAGAAGTTTTCGTGGTTAGAAGAAGCTTAGGATTTCTGAGCTTAGATTCCTGAGAAAATTGCATGATGAGTTCCATCAGGTTTTCCTATATCTATTTTGAACTGTTTCTTAAATATTTTGATTCTTTTGAAAATGTTGAAAAATGTAACCTTATTTTCCACACTTCGCTTTTTACCCATTTTCGACTTGTGCTGTGATACTTTCGAAATCCACATTGCTAATTAATTTATCGCATACAGGGTGTCCAAAATTTGATGACCTATTACATTATTTTCAAAGTTAAAAAAGTTCGTTCTTTCAAATGTGACACTCTGTATATTATTCAGATGGTCGGATGCAGAATTTGATTCTACATCGATTCGCTATCGATTACCTATTTTCAATGGTTTTCTTGTTAGTCAATATGTATTTTTATCAAAAGCCGATGAAACTCTAAAAGTCCTATATAGTAAGTCTTAATTTTGACAGGAATTGAAACAATGTTGATATTATGTCAAAGCAGTATCAACTCACAAATTCGTGAGGTATCTACTAATGTTGTTAATTTTTTCAAGTACAGATGATAACGGAGAACGATAAAGAATATTGCAATACTGATTTGTTAAATTTGCTTTATAGGCATGGTGAATGTGGACGAATTGTCAGACGAACATGCTTATCCACGGAGTTCAACTCCGGCAGCAGCGGTGGATTTGGGTATTTCAAGAGCATCAATCCATAGAATATTAAGAAAACATAAAATGCAGATAATTGTGCACGGATTACGTCTTGGTGATGAGGCAAGACGAGTTGACTTTTGCGAGTTCATGTGCATAAAAATGACCGAAGATCCGAGATTTCTTCATAAGATTATGTGGACTGATAAATCAAAATTCAGCAGGCAAGGAATTATAAATTGCCGAAATAATTGTCGAATCCACATGTCGTAAGGGAACATAATCACCAGGACCACTTTAGTTTTAATATTTTTTGTTTAATTATGGACAACAGAGTGGCATTTCAAGTGTGCGATGAAAATTTGAATGGGGCAAGATATTTGAAGATACTCAGGGGGTTTGTTAGTGATTTCCTAAATGTTCTACTTCCACGTGACAGAGCAAACAGTTGGTATCAGCTGGATGGTGCTCCAGCACATTTCAATATAGCTGTACACCAGCAGTTGATCTTGATGTTCAAGGATCGGTGGATTGGCCCACAGTGACCTTGAAACTGGCCACCCAGATCACCCGATTTGACGCCCTTGGATTTTCACCTCTGGAGCCGTATAAAAGAACTAATGTACTCTAGGCCTGTACAAACTAGAAATGAATTATTAAACCGTGTTCACTATGCGTTCACTAATCTAAGTCCAGGCGGATATCTGTTTCGCGAGGTGTATATGACAGGAGTTATCCAGTGTTTGAACCAAATTGGCGGCAATATAAAACAATTATTGTAATTTTACACTCATTTATTGTTTCTTGTAATTATGTTCCAATTTTTTTATATTTTCCATTTGTTATTACGTTCTAAATTTTGTTATATTCTTGTTTTGTTTTCATGTTCTAACTAAAGCGAATTTATGACGTTTCAGTCATGTTTATTTTGTTTCGAAAAACAAACGATGGCGATGTATCGGTTTCTACCAAATAATACAATTGGTCATCAAATTTTGGACACCCTGTATGCGATAAATTAATTGTCATTGTGGATTTATAAACCTACATTGCCAAACGAACGTATCATTCTTGTGCTTCCGTCTACCCTAGAAGCACTTATGACCTTTTTTTTGAAGTTTTTTTTAACCACGAAAACTTCTAACGAACGTCTACCGTGAGAAACTCGGTATATGCAGCTGTTTTGTTTCCGATAATGGTATTGAATACAATTGCCAGTTGTTTATAGAATCGGTCATATACCGCGGCTATGGAGTGAAGCTGTAATGTTTTGGAGTTGGCGTGGAGCTTGCTATAGATACAATTGCAGGAGCATTTATTTAAGGGTTATTTGGAGGTTTCTATATTCCACTGCTAGTTTTTTACTTTTCCTCAATATTTTAGTCCTCCTTTTGTTTGAAATGTCTCAGATCTCATATTATTGCTAATAGCTGTATTGGTCTTTTTTTTTCTATTATCCGCAATGTTTTCCTGCCTTTCTCGTAATATCTGCCATACGTTTTCTCTTGATACTCTACCAAAAGCCTTTTCTAGGTCAAGGAATGCCAAGCAAACGCCTTTTTTGTATTCGTTTCTGTGACATCTGTTTTATCAAGAATATGTTGTCTTGTATACTACATCCACTTCTAAATCCTCTTTGTGATTCTTCTGTGTTTTCGATTTAAGTTCTTAATCTTTCGTTAATATTTTCAAACATTTTCATTGCTGTTCTTAATGGTGTTAATCCTTTGTAGTTATTGTTGTCTGTCCTATCTCCTTTCTTGTGTTTTGATATTATAAATGTTCTGGTTATGTGGGATTGTTTCTTTTTGTCATATTTTCTTTAAATACATCTAATTATATATTATTATTATTTTTTTATTTATTGGGGTTTTCGGTCAGTAATTAATTTTTAATTTTTAATTTTTTTATTAACGTTTCGGTTCAAACAAAGAACCATCCTCATAATAATTCTACAATATATATAACTGTTATAAAAACACAAACTTACATTTAAAAACATACCAATATTTAAATAAACAATTAATTTTTAATTTTTTTTAAATAATATGTGATAATTTTTTTAAATGATGTTTGACTTTGACATAATTAACAATTCTTTCACCTTTAAATTTTTGTTTTTTATTATAACCTAATTGTTTTGAATTTGTTATGTGGAATATTAAATGCAAAAATATAAAATTATGAAAATTTATTATTTAATAATATTATATATACAACTTAAATTATCTGTATCATTACTGAAATTAATGGTATTATGTGTTTTTTTTATATAAATCATTTCTTTTATATTTCTTTTTTTATATTGTTTTTCAAAATCTAGGATTTTTATGTCGTTAAAATTAAAGTTGTGTTCATTAACTATAGCATGCCTTGAAAGGGCAGTTACGATTGGTTCAAAGTTTCTAATGGTTTTTTTATGTTCATTTATTCTGTTTTTTAAGTATTGTTTAGTTTGCCCAATATATACCATTAATTTCAGAAATGATACAGATAATTTAAGTTGTATATATAATATTATTAAATAATAAATTTTCATAATTTTATATTTTTGCATTTAATATTCCACATAACAAATTCAAAACAATTAGGTTATAATAAAAAACAAAAATTTAAAGGTGAAAGAATTGTTAATTATATCAAAGTCAAACATGTCATTTAAAAAAATTGTCTCATATTATTTACAAAAATTTAAAAACTAATTGTTTATTTAAATATTGGTATGTTTTTAAATGTAAGTTTGTGTTTTTTTTTAACAGTTATATGTATTGTAGAATTATTCTGATGATGGTTCTTTATTTGAACCGAAACGTTAATACAAAAATTAAAAATTAAAAATTAATTACTGACCGAAAACCCCAATAAATAAAAATAATAATAATAATAATAATAAACGGTCAAGAGAATATATGCAATAAAATCTAATTAAATATTTTTTTCAAATCAAATACATATTTTAAAATACTTTATTTATATTTTTAATTTATTATTATATTTTAATTTATGATTACTATATTATTTGTATAGTTATTTATATTTATATTTTAATTTAAATATATATTAATTCAAAATTAATTTGCGTCTTTCAAAGTAATACCCTCTCACTGCGATATACCTATTCCATCGTTGGTGAAAAAACTAAAAATACTTTCTAAATTCCCCTGTATGATGTATCAATACATTCGGTATAATTTCGTTTGTTTATACGACAAAATGAATTTCAAAATTAATTTAAATTCTAATTTTATCTGGGCCTTCTCCGTATTTTTAAGTAAAACAATCGGGAAACTTGGCAAAACTCGAACCAAAACATAAATAAAAAAACCGGAATACGGGGCGCCAAATCTACCGCCCCTTGTCTCGTCCGGAAATTATTATTTTTAATAACAGTTGGCTTGGTGGTTATTCTAACTCGTCTATTACAGTGTGGTTTTGCATTAGCTGCCGGTCATCGAGTGAAATGCAAATATGTGAATATTTTCATTCACGGGCGTAGCCAAGGGGGGAGGTTTGGGGGTTCAAACCCGAAATAAGCCAAATATTGCCTAATATTATACCAAAAAAATACGAGGAGTGAAGAGAGTTAAATTATTACATTTGAATTGAATATATATCCGAACTGAATATATATCCGAAGAAATCGCCAACAATGTACTTCAAACGGCTGCTTCAATAGCACCAGAGGAAAAATGTCTCAAACAAACAAAAATCTCCAGTGAGACCATTGATTTAATGAAGAAACGGCGAGCAATGAGAAATGCAGGTAGTCCTTTTGGCAGGGTCGAGTACACTGAGCTCTGCAAAACTATAAGAAAACGTATCCGAGAGGACACGCGCCGATTCAATATGCAGCTAGTGCAAAAAACCCTGGAAGAAAACAAAGGAATTAACAAAGCTAAACAGAAGCTGAGAAACAAAAGAACGCAAATATATGCTTTAAAGCGTGAGGATGGCACAGTGTGCAGGACGCGTACCCAAATGTTAGAGATTGTCAGAAGGTTTTATTCCCAGTTATATGAAGATCAGAGCCAGTCAGGGACAGCAATACCCACGGAAGAACAATATATAATACCAGATATCCTAGTGGAGGAAGTAACAAATGCTATAGAATTGATGAAGAACGGCAAGGCTCCAGGAAAGGATAGTGTAACTGTCGAAATGCTAAAAGCTGGTGGTCGGACGTTACATAAAACACTGGCAAAATTATACTCAAAATGCCTCAAAGAACAAAAAGTACCTGACTTATGGAAAAATGCAGAAGTGATCCTTTTACATAAAAAAGGAGCACAGGAAGATTTAAAGAACTACCGTCCAATAAGCCTCCTATCAGTGATGAACAAAGTTTTCACTAAGATAATTTCTAAAAGAATATTAAAAAGGCTGAATGACGCACAACCGAGAGAACAAGCAGGATTCAGAAGTGGATTCAGTACAATGGATCACATCCAGGTTGTACAGCAGGTCATAGAAAGGCACAACGAATACACCATGCCACTGTGCTTGGCTTTTATCGACTACGAAAAAGCATTTGATTCCATCTCAAAGCATACGATAATGGAAGCACTGCTTAGCCAAGGTGTAGAGAGAGCCTATGTAAACCTATTGGAATCGATATATGATGGAGCTACAGCCACAATTCACCTTGATGATCTTGAAGTGGGAATTAATATAGAACGAGGTGTACGGCAGGGTGACGCAATATCGCCTATTCTTTTCTCGGCTGGCCTTGAAGAAGTGTTCCGTAAACTGGATTGGGAACAGGATGGGGTAAGGATCAATGGTGCAAACTTAAACCATCTTAGATTTGCAGATGATATTATTCTCATTTCACAAGACCCAGAGGAGCTGCAAAGACGCATACAAGAACTGCAAAGAGCTGGCGAACCATTTGGCTTGAAAATAAACCTGGAAAAGAGTCAGGTTATGTTCAATAACTTCGCTCAGGACAGAAGAATTTCAGTTTTAGGAAGGGATTTAGAGATTGTGGACAGCTTTGTATATCTTGGGCAGAGGATTTCCATGGAGGGGAATACCGCCCGGGTGGTGGAACGGCGTGTTAAATGTGGCTGGCAGGCATTTGGTAGGCTCAACATAGTGTTTAAGAGCAGACTCCCACTTTGCCTGAAACGAAAAGTATTCGATCAGTGCGTTCTACCCGTTATGACATACGGAAGTGAAACCTGGACACTCACATCGCAATCAATTCAAAAACTTCGGGTGGCACAGAGGGGAATAGAAAGATGTATGTTTGGCATTACAAGACGAGACAGAAAGTCCTGCGCATGGATCAGGGAACAAACAAAAGTCTGTGACATCATTGGAAGAGTAAAACAGTTGAAATGGAGATGGGCAGGCCATATAGCGAGGCGATGGGACGACAGATGGACCAAGGCAATCCTGGAGTGGATACCGCTTGATCGCAAACGTCCGCGAAGAAGACCGAAAGCACGATGGACTGATGACATCGTTAAGTATATTGGACCCGAGTGGCAGAGGAAAGCCCAGGACCGTGAAGGTTGGAAGCATGCTGAAGAGGCCTTCATCCTGCAGTGGATCGATACGGGCTGATGATGATGATGATGATGATATATCCGAACTAGTGGACGTTGCGCACAGTAACGCCATCTCTGGTCGAGTAGTCGAACTATTTTGTATCGTATGGAAACTTTGCGTTGTTTCTCGATTATTCGCCACGCCCCTCGGTCGGAATGAGCGGAGCTTTGTGGAAGTTTGTGGTAGTTTCTGGACGGCTACTACTGGGCTGCTATCAAGAGAGTAGCTTCAAGAGCTACTACCCGTCGGTAACCAAAAAAGCTTGCTCTCAATATGTGAAATACGGTGGGTCCACAAACATGAAGCTATTATAAGATTCAGGGAAATTTATTCAGCGATTGTGAATGCTCTCGAAGAACTCCAATTTAATCACAATAAGGAAACATCGCAACAAGCCACCCAATTGCTAAGTACGCTTTGGATCTTCGGATTTTGTGATGTGTTTAGTGATTCTTCAAAAAGTTATGAGCTATACATTGTCGCTATCAAAACAACTACATACAATTGACATCAATCTTATCACGGCATTCAAACATGTAGATGATGTTATTAATGTCTTACAACTCCTGAGAAACAACACTGACGTCGAATATCTTCATCTCTATGAAGACGTAAAGGTTTTACTGGAAGAAAATGGTGGTATACTGCGAATGCCACGCGTCGTCGGAAGACAATTAAATAGACCGAACATTTCTGCATTGGATGTATGCACGTATTACAAAATTAATTTGTTCATTCCATTTCTTGATCATACAATTCAACAATTGGCTGAAAGGTTTACCAAACATCGTAAAATAGTATCAACATTATCTGGTGTGCTACCTTCAAATTTTACTGTCAGTTTTGAAATTGAAGAAGCAATTTCCATGTACTCGTCACTGCTTCCCGAAAGCAACAACAGCCCCCCCCCCCATAACTAAATCCTGGCTACGCCCGTGTTTTCATTGAACTTTTATTCAAAGGTACTTTTTATAATAGAGCATCATTTAAAATAGGGTGGTCCAAAGATTTGTTAACTTTTATAAAAAAAAAGTTAATCAATTTTTAACAAATTTATTCTTAAAATTTACAAAAAATTTTGGAAATTCAGTTATGCTGTTATATGTTCGATTTCTTGCCGAATATTCTTCTTTAGGTCTTCCAGAGTGGCGGGGAGACTGCGGTACTCTTGACTTTTAAGATATTCCCATAAAAACGAACTCTGAACGTCTCCTCTTCGAAAAATCAATTTTCCCTGGAAGAAGCGCCTGAACGACGGGCAAAGAGGTATTAGAATTGTGGAAAGTGGCTCCGTCCTGTTGGAACCAAGCATTCTGAGCCTTTAAATTCTTGAATAGCAGGAGTGAAAATAGTTTGAAGCATGTCTTTGTCGAAAAACACGTAACGCTGTACGCTTATTAAGGATGTCGACATTGCAGCCCAAACTGTGACCTTCCGGCTATACAGAGACCATTCTTTTTAGGGTTTTCTTCACACCAGTAGCAACAAATTTGATTATTGGCATGGTCATTAAGGTGGAAATGAGCCTCATCGGAGAATAAGATTTTTTCAGCCATATCTGGTATATATATATATATATATATATATATATATATATATATATATATATATATATATATATATATATATATATATATATATATATATATATATAGCGAGTCGCATTTAAGATGAAGACATCGCATATTTTCGCTATTTAAAGAAATACAGATTTAATTTTTTGCCCAGTCATACAGATTGATGGGTTACATTTTTTAAGATACTTAACTGAAATCTGAACTTTAAATTCAGCTTCACTACGAAGTCACAAACAGGGTCAATTCTCGATATTTTGCTTCGCATTAGAGATATCGAAAAAAGTTATTCGCAGAAGTTGTTCAAAATATTATTTTAACCCCACATACCGAGGTTCATTATAAAATTCACATTTTTAATTTTTTCATTATTTTGGTGTATACACAAAATTATTACAAGTCTATTTTTTAATTTAATTATTACTGTGTCATGGAAAGTAAAACTTGACACACTCAACTAGTCCTCCGTCTATTCGAATACATTTTTTGATTCTTTTACTAGTAGGTTTAGCTACTCCGGGATGCTGATTTGTTTATAGGCTTGCCTTCTTCTTCGCGTTAGAGATATCGAAAAAAATTATTAGAAAAAGTTATTCAGAGTATTATTTTAACCCCACGTACCGAGTTTCATGACCAAATTCACATTTTATTTTTTCATCTCGATTTCTGAGCCTTGTTTAAGATTTATTTTTGACCGTTCTCAAAAAATAAAAACCGAGGGATGTAATATTTGGAGACCTCAGAGGCCACAGTTCAAACGGATCGTTTTTTCCTATCCAACGCATCGAAAGGAGCTCCATGGTCGTTTTGCAGCTCTCCTCGATTCTGAACAGAACGGCTCTGAACATTGGGACTTTATGGGGAGACAGAAGATTCTCCTATAACCGTTAGCTGTAGAACTAGCAGACATGTACCAACTTAAAGATGTCAACATTATACCAGTAGTAATATTTACAAATAGGCTGATAACAAATGACTGGAAAATCGCCAAAGACAAGCTTGAATTACTTGACAGACATATGGCAGTCATGCATTAACCGACTACCGTGGAGACAAACCCCGACTACCGTGGAGATTTATAAAAATATAAATGAACATAATAATAAAATATAAATTCATGATTATATACTAACATCTATTAATGATACGCAAAATGAAACTGAAAGCAATTGAATAAATCTAGTCTAGTTCCAGTTGTTTTTAATTCAAACATATAAAAAATAACCGAGTATACACAATTTGTCTATAATTTTTACCAATTCTTCTATTGGAACCTTTGGTGTGATACACTTTGGTGTGCTCGACGCACGTTTCGCTAACCATGTTAGCATCATCAGGAGATGATTTAATCTAATCCTAAAACTAAACTATGTTCTATTTATATGAAAACCATACCTAACGAAGCGTGTAAAAATCATGAACCGTGAAGTTGTTAGCCTTCCTTTGAGCCCATACTAATTTCATTCTTTCGCTATGAGCTTTTTTCCTTTCGTCAGACCAAGTTGTTCCAGTCTTCCTACATTTTTCTCTCTGGCCAACCTTCCAAACGTTAACCTTGTGTCTGAAACAACCTCTATCCTGAATTTCACTTTGTGTAATATTTGCTGATCTTAGGTCCTCTTTAATTGCCGCAATCCATTTAATTATTTCTACTTTAGCTCTACTCCTATTTTCATAAAATTCGACTATTTGTCTAGTTAGCCTACTCGGATTCAAGCGTTTGATGTGTCCGTAAAACTTAAGTCTTCTTTTTCTCATATCGCTATGTATATCTGTGTATTGTTTGATTTCTTGGTTTTCTCGAAGTCGGTATGTTGTGCTATTTATTTGTTTGGGGCCTAGGATTTTTCTTATGATTTTTCTTTCCTTCTTTTCAATGTCCTCGATGTCCCTCTTTCTATTCAAAATGAGCGTTTCTGCAGCATATAGACATTCTGGCTTAATAACCGTGTTGTAATGTCTCAGTTTTGTGTTTTTAGATAGGCATTTTTTGTTGTAAATATTTTGTATAAGTCTCAATGCCGTTTCCATTTTTTGACATCTACCCTTATTGGCCGCTTTTTCCAACCCATTTTCCATGATTATTTCACCCAAATATTTGAATTGAGAGACTCGTCTGATGTTACCATATTTTGTTTTTAGAAATGGTGTTCTTAGTCTGTTGCAGGTCATGTATAGTGTATTTTCAAAGGATATTTGGAGTCCTACCTTTTCTGCTGTTTCTTTTAGGATTTCAATCTGTTTTTGAGCCGTTAATACATCTTGAGCTAAAATTGCTAGATCATCAGCAAATGCCAAACAATCAATTTTGATGTTGGTTCTCCCCAGTTTAATGGGCTGGTCAATATTCAGTGCCGACTTTTTTTCACGCCACTCCTGTATTACTTTTTCTAGAACACAGTTAAATAAGAGTGGCGAGAGTCCATCCCCTTGTCTCACACCAGTTTTAATTTCGAAGGGTTCTGAGATGTCACCCATGAATTTAACTTTTGACCTCGTGTTAGTTAACGTTGCTTTAATAATTGCCAGCGTTTTCAGATCTAGTCCTTGTTCTTTCAAGATTCGGAATAAAGATTCGCGGTCAATAGAATCATATGCTTTTTTGAAATCCACAAATGTACAGACGAGATTTTTATTGTACAGTTTTTGATGTCTTAGAATCAACTTTAGATTCAGGATCTGTTCAGGGCAGGATCTGCCCGGTCGAAAACCTGCCTGATATTCACCAATGTTCGGTTCTAATTGTCCCTGTGCTCTTTTTATTATTTTTACTGACTAAAACATCCAGAAATGGTAAACTATCGTTGTTTTCGAGTTCATGCGTGAATATTATATTTTGGGATTTACTATTTAGGTTCTTAATAAAATCATCTAAATTTTCATTTTTCGAATCGAAAATGGCAAAAATGTCATCCACATATCTTAACCATACCTTCGGAAAGTAACTGAATTCATCTTTTGCCTCGGTTTCAAATTTACTCATAAATAAATTGGCTAAGAACGGTGACAGAGGATTGCCCATTGCCGTTCCTTCTTGTTGTTCATAAAACCTGTTATTAAGCTGAAAACAATTTTGCTTAAGGAGATGTACTCAGAAACAATTTTGTTATTAAAACCGTTTAACTCCAGTAACTCCCTTAGGTATTTCAAGGTATGTGGAAACGGGATACTCGGAAACAACGATGAAACGTCAAAGGAAACTAAAACCTCACCTTCTTGTAGATATGTATTTTTGACTTTTTCTATGAATTTGGTTGAATTTATCACAGAACAGGAAGGTACTTGGTTTGGTAGATTTTCAAATTCCTTTGTTAACCACTTTGCTAAGTTGTATATTAGAGAATCAATGGCTGATACAATTGATCTCATTGATTTTCCTGGTTTATGAATTTTTGGTAGAGCATACAATCTTGGCACTTTTGGATTAGAAACATGTAACTTGCTTTTCAGAGAAGGAGAAATAAGGTTGTTACAAGATTTCAATGTATCTCTAACTTCGTTAATCATTTTTGACAATGGATATAATTTTTACAATTTATTGATCAATATAGTACCAATAAATGAGTAAACAATAACTGGAAGGCGCTGTTCATACTAAGACGACATAAGATAAGCGATATATTGCTAGGAAGATTCACCATTTTAGTCTATACTAACATACCACCGTTTTAATCTATTTTCCCGAATACGCACCGTATATTTCTAATGTGGTTAGCAGTACCTTCTCCAAAAATAAGATGCATATCGTGATATTCGTGCAATGAATACAATTCGCATTTCGTTTTTTCTCCATTTTTTGTATAGGACACATCACTGTTGTTTCTCATTCACTTGGTATTTTTCCGTTACCCATATTTATGATATGATACTGGGCAGTTCTTTTATTAATTTTTCCCCTCCCGTTCTTAATTATTTCTGATATTCTATCGATCCCAGGAGCCTTATTATTTTTCTGAACAACTGAAATGTTCCAGGATTTTAAAATATCAAACTCCAAAAAAACATATTTAAAAATAAATCTACATGACGTTTTTTTGCTTTTCTAATTTAGTTAATTTAGACTTATTATGGCTCCCCATTTTTACCCTCGGCGTTTTATTTTTACGCAATGACAATGCGTTTCTTTTTAGGTTTTTTATGCATTTTTTCCTTTTTAATTTCCTTAACCCCTTAAAGCAGGCGTAAAAAACATGCAAATTTTTATATAAACGATTTTGCGAAAAAATACTGGTCACATTCTGTTAAAACGGACCTTTTTGAAATATAGGGGTTGAAATAAAAAAAACAGTGTTAGAGTACTTGACTTGTATGAAAAAAGCACATATATTAAGTGTATTACATTAAGTCGAAGCTTTATTTTACGCATTTGCTTTCACGGCTAATTTTCAAGCGATTCAGCATTATTAATGAGTAATTTAAGTTGTTCCCTGCACGAATCCTTCTTTATTCGCAAAAATTTAGATCGGGAAAAGGTGGTGGATTGTTATCGGGTACATTTACTCGCTCAATCCAGTCTTCAGTTGATGCTCCAGTTCTTCTAGCTCTATTTGTAGATTTTTGGAGGTTTTTCGCTACAATCTAAAACTAAAAAAAAAACATTAAGAATTTCTGTTCTTATGTAAACAATCATTGGGTAAAAAACCGGATGGAGTGTAATTTCTCAATGATTCTTTTGTGTAATAAATTTGTCTAACGGACAAAAAATTTAAGAAATACAACATTTTCTAAAAGAAATACAAACTTTAGAACGTTAACGTTTTGGGAGGCCTTCTCTTCCCGTTTTCAAAACGAGTCTAAAAATAATTTAAAATATAGGCAGAAAATATGTTTTGTATATGTCAATGATACTTACATTGACAATAATATTTTTTACTGACAGTGAGGTAGAACCAAAAAATTTATATAGGGGAAGTTTGTTGTGTGATTATTGTGTAATGAAATAATTAAACATTTTTAATTATATTCTTTAGAATCGGAAACTATATTGAATTTAAATCTACCGAAAGTATAGCAATAAAATTATTTTTATTTAAATTAATTAGAACTGTTTCTTTTAATCTTCTGTATTTAGTTACCGATTCTTTTAATACCGTTTTGGAATTATTCCAATTGATTTTATGGCCCGATTCCCATGCGTATTGGCAAATTCTAGATTTATTAAAATCGTGCTTTCTAAGAAGGTTTTTAAGTTCTTTTATTTAAACATCTAACGGTTTAGTTGTCTCACTTATATATAGTATTTACCACATTCACTTTTATAAACCTCATTTTTGTGGGAATTTTATAAACCACATTTTTGGTATACTGTTGTGTGTTGTTTGTTTTGGTTTTTGTTAATATAGATCTAAAAGTATTTTTTGTTTTAAATGTCGTTCTTATGTTTTATTTATTTCCTACTATTTTAATTATATCAAAAATACCGCGGATGTAAGGAATTGCTAGGTTAATTGTTTGAGAGTTATTATTATTCTTATTAATAAGTTGTCTGTTTTGTCTGTCATCAAAAGTTTTAAAAGATTTATCTATGGTTTTTTTTGGATAATTGTTTTTTATTAAAATGTCTTGAATGTAATTTGATTCTTTTTGTAATGTATCACTGTCAGTACAAACAAGTTTTGCTCTGGTATGTAAACTTTTAATTACTCTTATTTTGACTGATTTTGAGTGATTGGAAACGAAATTGAGATACCTATCTTTATTTGTAGGTTGGGTTAGGTAGATGTAGTTTTGCTTTATTATTAAAATGTCAAGAAATGGCAATTTGTATTCTTCTTCTCCATCTTTAAATTAAACTTAATTGTACGCTCTCGAGAAATTATATATTATAAAAATACTTAGACCATTGCTATGTTACCACATAGCAAAAATATCATCAACATATCTAAGCTATATTATTGGCTTTTTAAGATATTTACTTAATATGTCATTCTCGAGTTCCTCCATAAAGATATTAGTTATCAAAGGAGAGAGAAACGAACTGATTGTCATTTCGAATTTTTGTTGACAATAATCATTTTTTAATTTAAAATATGTGGTTTTTAAACATATAGTTAATAATTACAAAATTGCATTTATGTTTAGTTTAGTGTGGTCTTTTAATATTGTGTCATGTTGTCTAATCTATTTCTAATTATTAAAAGTAATTTATCAACTGGTACAATAGTAAATAAACTCAGCATGTCAAAATTAAGCCTTAAACTTTAGTTTGTAATTTTAATGTTTTATCTAAAAAATTTTTAGAAAATATTTTATCAAAAGATTTTAACATAAAAAAATGTTATTTAAAAAATCTGACGTATTTTTAATATATAAATTTGTTTTACCCGAAAGTCTATTTAAAATGTTTAATAAAAATTTTGCTAGTTTATAACATGGGGAATCTATACTACTAACTATAGGGCGAAGTGGTATATTAGTTTTGTGTATTGTTGGTAGAACATAGAAATGAGGTGGTTTACTACAATGTGGTATAAGTTGTGATCTTTCTAGATATGTAAATTCATGTTTGTGTTTACATAATGTATTGTAAATTTGTTTCTCTGTTTTAATGTAGGATCTGTAGGTCTTTTAATGTAATTTCCCTCATCAATTAAAGTTTTAATTTTGTTATTATATTCTGTAGTATCCATGGTAATATTTTAATAGATTTGTCTTTTTTTAATTTATCTATAGCTAACCATTCCTCATGGTATAAATTTGATTTGATTTTAAATGGTCTTTCAAAATCAATTCTGCTATTAGAGCCTTTGGTGTGAAACACTAAACTAGAAGATTTTACCTCTAAATACCAAACCACTTTTTGAAACTTCTCAACGCACGTGTTGCTAACCATGTTAGCATCATCAGGAGATATTTAATCTCAAATCGATTGATTAAATCATCTCCTGATGATGTTAACATTATTAGCGAAACGTGCGTCGGTAGATTAACTCATCTCCTGATGATGCTAACATGATTAGCGAAACGCGTGTCGAGAAGTTTAAAAAAAGTGATTTGGTGTTTAGTGGTAAATATCTTCGAGTTTAGTGGCCTTTCAAAGATAATTTTTAATCTTATTCTGTATTCATTTGCACTTTCCAAAGGTAATCTTTGAGTAACAGACTCTACTGCCGAAATAATGTCTAATTTAGGAATATCTTTCGATGTAATACTGAAATTTAGTCCTTTAGAAAGTACATAGTTTTCAGAATCAGATAACATTTTACTTGAAAGGTTAACTACAGTTTTATTAATACAATTTTTGTCTGTATGTGTATTAATGTGTTTTGTATTTATTCTATGTTTTTCAATAATTAAATTTTTAAATTTCTTAATGTTAGTATTTTTTTTGGATATTGAAGTGATATATATAACTGGAATAAACGCTATTATAAATATGATTAAAATCTTCCTCCGGTACCTTTTTGGTATATGTGTTGTAATGTATTATCAATGTCAGTCTTTAATTATGGTTTAGTATATATGTGATGTTGAATGCAATCTCTTAGCCCTATGTTACTAGCCCTATGTAAAATATATATGCTTCTGTTTGTATTATATGATATATCTAAACGTAAACCTTTTAGTATTATGTCACAATCTTTATATTTATAAAGAAATGTCAAGTTGTTTTCAGATTATTGTAGTTTAATGTATTTATTTTCTAAATATTTAAATAAAAAAACATATCTTAGGCCCATACCTGTAATATTAGTATAAATGGTTGTGGCGTGTTCATATATTTGTTTCGTTTTTTGGGTTTTCGTCACGAACTACTAAATAATCACTGAGAAATTTGTCTCCGTTTTGTTTTTACCCAGTGATTCTTTTATCTACATAAGAGCATATATTCTTGACATTTTGTCAGGAGTTTTAGTTCGTGGCGAAAAATCAAAAAAAAAGAAAAAAACATGGAGTCATGTAGTTCCTCGAATCTAGCTCTATATCTTCATCACATTTTATAAACATTTATGTTTGAAAAATATATACTTTGTAGGTAATTTATATGTCTAATATAAGAAAATATTATGTAATTACATAAGTAATATCTGTGTTATGTGGATATTCCATTCGCGGAAATCCAATATTATGATCAAGACTTGCTTAAATGGGATTCACTATCGTGGACCACCATTTTCATCCCATGCACCCTTATTTTTTTTTTGATTTCTCTGACATGGACTCCATACAGTTCAGAGTGGACTCCTCGGGGGTCGATTTAGACCACTTTGGAAATCTATGCCTTAGATCGTTAAAGTTTTTGTTACACTTGTAATTCTTTTTTTTTTATATATAACTTTGTCTCCATAACACGTAGAACAGACGTTATGATTTCTAATTTAACAAGCGAAATGATACAATTTCTGTTGTATGTCAAGGGCACTTATATTAACTTTAAAAATAAACTTTTCACATTATTATGTCTGGTATAAAACGCAAAACTTATTTTCTCATAAAAAAAATAGAATTTAAAATATATACTGTAGTACGAGTCGACATGTTCTCAGACAGAGATGAATGGATGACTTGTAAATAACGACCCAGAGATCCCCACCCCATTTAAATTCCATACTCGAACCTTTCACCAAACTGTAAACGATATTCTCCATCCCGTCTCTTTCCACCGTCAGTTTATTGACTGTAAACTTTGTTAACGGCACTAGCGGAATTTCGGTCTGTCTCAAATCGTAAAACGATTCTACCTTCGTTAATATTTTCCAATTAGGGATATCGCAAACTCGACAATCTACCCGGTACTAAAACTGATCGTAAAGAGGGATTTTTGATACAAAACTGATTCTATTTTTGGTTTCAAATTGTTTAGAATCGAAGTTGTTAAATGTGAGTAAACAAAAATATAAAATTCGAATGTGGGAATATTTTTATATACTTTGTCACTGAATAAAAGCTTTACTTAGTAACACATGTACTTTTATACTTTCATACTGTAGAATGCCTCTAAAATAATCTTAATATAATGCCTCTAAAATACTAAACTTAAGATAAGACATGTGGTTCATGAAAGATGGGGCGCCACCACATTTTACTGTTGCATTGCGAAATCATTTAAATCCACATTTTCCACATCGATGGTTTCGGCGCGGAAAGTTGCCTTGGCCACCTCTTAGCCCAAACATTTATCCGTTATATTTCTATTTGTGGGGTCATATGAAGTTTTTAGTTTATCATGATGAAATCAACACACGAGACGAACTTTTACAAAAAAATCAACAACCGGCCAACGTTATTGGAAATGAAGAAAATATTTTCTCAAATGTGAGGCGTCTCTTAACAAAGGCCCTGCGAATGTGTATTGAGGTAAACGGTGGACAATTTCAACACCTATTAAAGTAAATTTCAAAAAATTGTAATTTTAAATAAAGTCCGTTGTATTTTGATCTTAATGTTTTTTTGTCCTCGTATTCATCATCATCAGCCTGTATCGATCCACTGCAGGATGAAGGCCTCTTCAGCATGTTTCCAACTTTCACGGTCCTGGGCTTTCCTCTGCCACTCTGGTCCAATATACGTAACGATGTCATCAATCCATCGTGCTTTCGGTCTTCTTCGCGGACGTTTGCGATCAAGCGGTATCCACTCCAGGATTGCCTTGGACTTTACTCTTCCAATGATGTCACAGACTTTTGTTTGTTCCCTGATCCATGCGCAGGACTTTCTGTCTCGTCTTGTAATGCCAAGCATACATCTTTCCATTCCCCTCTGTGCCACCCGAAGTTTTTGAATTGATTGCGATGTGAGTGTCCAGGTTTCACTTCCGTATGTCATAACGGGTAGAACGCACTGATCGAAGACTTTTCTTTTTAGGCAAACTGGGAGTATGCTCTTAAACACTATGTTGAGCCTACCAAATGCCTGCCAGCTACATTTAACACGCCGTTCCACCTTCCGGACGCTATTCCCCCCTGGTATGGAGGGTATATGGGCGGTATTCCCCTCCATTGAAATCCTCTGCCCAATATATATAAAGTTGTCCACAATTTCCAAATCCCTTCCTGAAACTGAAATTCTTCTGTCCTGAGCGAAGTTATTGAACATAACCTGACTCTTTTTCAGGTTTATTTTCAAGCCAAATGGTTCGCCAGCCCTTTGCAGTTCTTGTATGCGTCTTTACAGCTCCTCTGGGTCTTGTGAAATGAGAATAATATCATCTGCAAATCTAAGATGGTTTAAGTTTGCACCATTGATCTTTACACCATCCTGTTCTCAATCCAGTTTACGGAATACTTATTCAAGGCCAGCCGAGAAAAGAATAGGCGATATTGTGTCACCCTGCCGTACACCTCGTTCTACGTTAATTCCCACTTCAAGATCAAGGTGAATGGTGGCTGCAGCTCCATCATATATCGATTCTAATAAGTTTACATAGGCTCTCTCTACACCTTGGCTAAGCAGTGCATCCATTATCGCATGCTTTGAGATGGAATTAAATGCTTTTTCGTAGACGATAAAAGCCAAGCACAGTGGCATGGTGTATTCGTTGTGCCTTTTTATGACTTTTTATGACCTGCTGTACAACCTGGATGTGATCCATTGTACTGAATTCACTTCTGAATCCTGCGTGTTCTCTTGGTTGTACGTCATTCAGTTTTTTTAACATTCTTTCAGAAATTATCTTAGTGAAAACTTTGTACATTACTGTATACATTATATATATATATATATATATATATATATATATATATATATATATATATATATATATATATATATATAGTTTTTTTCTTTGGGAAATTGATTGTTATCGGGCTGGCGGTCTGCAGTAAAACAAGTGTTTAATCGTCTCAATATTTCGTCATTGTTTTGATGACTTCATAAGGAGACTCTAAAATTATTTTTTTCTTTTTATTATTTAATAAACAATGAAATAGTATAGAACACCAACATGTTAAAATATAAATTCACACAACAATAAACATACAAACTTACAATTAATGACTATAGTTTAAAACATGTGTATGTAAATAACGTTCTTGAACGATACGGGCCCAACCAGGAATTAAAAATCTTTTTTAAAACACTAAGGTATTTCAACCTACAACCATCGAGGTTGAAAAGACTGGAGCACTTTCAACACGAACATCCATTGTTTGGTGTTATTTGAGAATATGGCAGTAAATACTGCTAAGACCACTCGTATCTGATTTAAAATTCATCGTGGTCTTATTTTGTCTTATATGACACATCTCTAAAAACAGTCTTTTTTTGTAGTTATTCATCTGTTGTATGACTTTTACATTGTCGAAATCCATATTATGTCCAGTACTCAGGAAATGGTCAACCACAGCACATCTGTTGTTGTGATTACGGCAGTCACTCTTGTGCAATGTCATTCTCTGTTTAAGCCACTGACTGGTCTGTCCTATATAAGACTGTTCACAATCTTTGCAGGTCAGTTTATAAATTACATTTGATTGTAGACCGATTGGAATGGTATCTTTGATTTTGGTGAACAGATTATACTTGAATACTTTTGTCACCCCTTGGGATAGACCATTCACTTTTGGGATTTTTTTGTAAACTAATTCAGGCCCGTTGTCTTCTAAAGGGCCATCATAGAATTGTGTGCTGTATATCAATGCCATATTCTCAAATAACACCAAACAATGGATGTTCGTGTTGAAAGTGCTCCAGTCTTTTCAACCTCGATGGTTGTAGGTTGAAATACCTTAGTGTTTTAAAAAAGATTGTTAATTCCTGGTTGGGCCTGTATCGTTCAAGAACGTTATTTACATACACATGTTTTAAACTATAGTCATTAATTGTAAGTTTGTATGTTTATTGTTGTGTGAATTTATATTTTAACATGTTGGTGTTCTATACTATTTCATTGTTTATTAAATAATAAAAAGAAAAAAAAAAAAATTTAGAGTCTCCTGATGAAGTCATCAAAACAATGACGAAATATTGAGACGATTAAACACTTGTTTTACTGCAGACCGCCAGCCCGATAACAATCAATTTCCCAAAGAAAAAAACTATAAATTGCACGGTCGAGAAACATATCAAATTATATATATATATATATATATATATATATATATATATATATATATATATATATATATATATATATATATATATATATATATATATATATATATATATATATTCTGCAGATTTAAAAAAAAACAGAAAACATATTCTAGTTATAGACGTTGATGTAAAAGAAATGACCCTGTCATTTAACACAGGCTCCGAATCACTTTCCACAAATCCGTCGGGATGAATTCATCGATTTTTTACTATCATTTTTCTTCGGGACAACGTTATCTTAAACCATTTCCTTTCCATTCCATCCAACCATTTAAGGCACCGATAATCCTATTGTCTTTAATGATCCAATTCCCGTCATTTTTTTAAATTAACAGTAACTTCTCCTTAAAGTCGTTTTTCAAAGTAATTCGAGCGAACCTTAGAACAATAGCTTCATTCAATTACAGATTCTGCATTGTTATTGTCAGCTTTCAAGTGGATAAAGCATCATTTTATTGAGATTATTAGTACATTTATCGCAGATACACATATTTACGTTGTTTTCCTAATATTGCAATAAAATCCTATAATCTATGGTAAATATGCTAAACATAATAAATATATGTGATAAGCTCATATATATATATATATAAATAAGTTATATATAATAAGTTATATATATATATATAATATATATATATATATATATATATATATATATATATATATATATATATATATATATATATAAAAGATTATATACAGTTTATTTTCTCATAGCTGACTCATACAGGAAAGTCATTCGGGAAGTTTTTGAAAGTAACTTTTTTTATAACAAGATGAGGCACGTGAACATTATCATCATGAAGTAAGGGTTTATCTTGACGAGATATAACTAAGAGAACGATATATAACTTGACGAGATATAACGATATAGAACTAAGCTATATATATATATATATATATATATATATATATATATATATATATATATATATATATATATATATATATATATATATATATGCACACAGTTTATTTTCTCATAGCTGACTCATACGGGAAATTCATTCGGGAAGTTTTTGAAAGTAACTTTTTTTATAACAAGATGAGGCACGTGAACATTATCATCATGAAGTAAGGGTTTATCTTGACACGAGATATAACTAAGAGAACGATATATAACTTAACGAGATATAACGATATAGAACTAAGCTATATATATATATATATATATATATATATATATATATATATATATATATATATATATATATATATACACAGTTTATTTTCTCATAGCTGACTCATACGGGAAATTCATTCGGGAAGTTTTTGAAAGTAACTTTTTTTATAACAAGATGAGGCACGTGAACATTATCATCATGAAGTAAGGGTTTATCTTGACGAGATATAACTAAGAGAACGATATATAACTTAACGAGATATAACGATATAGAACTAAGCTATATATATATATATATATATATATATATATATATATATATATATATATATATATATATATATATATATATATATATATATATATATATACACAGTTTATTTTCTCATAGCTGACTCATACGGGAAATTTATTCGGGAAGTTTTTGAAAGTAACTTTTTTTATAACAAGATGAGGCACGTGAACATTATCATCATGAAGTAAGGGTTTATCTTGACGAGACTCTACCGAATAGATGGATTGGACGATAAGGTTGGTTTGAATATCCCGCACGTTTATCTGACTTTACGCCGTTGGACTTATTTTGATGGGTATACATTAAAGGCAAGATATATAAAACAAAACCGACAACAGTCAGTGACTTAAGAGTAGCTATTGAAAAAGAATGCGGAAAAATACCAATGGAAATGATTCTCGATGTTTGCAATTCCATTGCATCTCGTTCTATTATCAGCAATGCCTGAACCACGAGGGTGGGCAGCTTGAAAATTGGCGTTGTTGAAACCTTAAAGTAAAGTGTATGAAAATAAATACTGATTTTAGAACCAGTCAAAGTATGTATAATTTTTTTTGAGACATGAGACACTTGGGTCCAAGTCAAAGGGGACAACATTTGAAAATGCCAAATGAGATTTTTCGATTATACCTGATACTTACCCGAGGTTAGACGGGACGCGAACGGTTTCGCACGGTCTCACTGCTGCGACCGTTTACCGCAGGATGGCGTGGCTGCATGTGATTGCAACCTCCATTCGGAATGGCCTATTTAAATGGTCATGGCTTTAGTCGTTCCTTTATCCGCTTTTCAGGTGTCCAGGTTGAGCCCAACTGATGACGGCTTAAGGCCAGAAACCGGTTTTGGGAGATGCTGGCTGGCGCTTTGGATGGCGGATGAAGGAATGGCAAAGCACGACGTGGAGCACGGGTGAACTTCTTTATCTTTTAAATGCTTTTCTCCACGGACCCAGTTCACAATTTTTCGAATATATATATATATATATATATATATATATATATATATATATATATATATATATATATATATATATATTATATATATATATATATATATATATATATATATATATATATATATATATATATATATATATATATATATAAAGATTATACACAGTTTATTTTCTCATAGCTGACTCAAACGGGTAATTCATTCGGGAAGTTCTTGATGGTTAATTTTTCCAACACACCATTTTTCCACAGTCCAAAGAAATTTAAAAAAGCACATGGGTGCATAGGTGCAAAAGCACATGGGCACATGGGTGCAAAAGCACATGCATAAAAAAGCACAGTGTGATTTAAGGTGGATGGAGAAGTACTTTGGGTAATGATTTTAAATTTTGGGTACTTATGTAAATGAACATCAACTCTCTATTCAATATATTTTCTGCGTTGCAATGTTGCCGGATCTACTGGAGCTGATTTCAACTTCGTTTATTTAAATGGAATACCCTGTATGTTATTACATTTTTAGATTTTGTGAAGCATTTTGAAACTTTTTATGTAACATATGCTATTTCGGAAGCCGTTTCGGAAATCAAAAATATTTTTTTAAAGAAATTTAGCAACAAACATCCCTGAATAAAAAAATATTTTTTTTACAACCAGCTATCTAATTTTTTTAATGCAGTTCCTTAATAGGCTGCTTTATGATAATGCGACATGAGAATTAATTGATCGCATACAGGGGATTTACAAAATAGTGCCTTTTGATGGAACTTAAAAATGCATGTTATGGAGGAATTTTAAATAGAATACCTTATATTTTATAGTAAAACGCAAAAGAGCAATAAATTCTGTATCTAAAAGTATTAAGTGATGATACACCGTATGTTTAACGGTTTTCGACTTATAAGCAAAAAACCAAAATAGTGCAATTAATGCAAAGATAACGATAGATAAAGATAAAGATTTCTTATTGTAGATATTGTGTGTTTTGCCGTATGCCCTCTTCATCTTCTGTAATCGAGTCTTCTGTGCTATCTTCTCTCACCCTGTGGGCTCGAGCATCTCGACCAGGTATTTGAAGTGAGTGACCCTATTTATTTTGCCGTATTAAGTGTTCAAATTTTGAACATTTAATTTTGAGCAGAAGAATTTTTTTTTTGAAAGGATATTTGTAGGCCAACTTTCTCTGCACATTCATTGAGGACTTCGATCTGTTTGGTTGCCCTTTTTTCATTGTCTGCGAGTATGGCTAGGTCGTTTGCGAAGGCTAGGCATGATATTTCTATGTTGTTTTTGGTTCGTCCGAGTCGTATTGGTTTCCAGTGTCCTTGATTTTTTAGTTCCATTTCCTAAAAAAGAAGACCTTTAGAACCTAAAGAAGAACTTTATTGTTATTTTATTACCTATGATATTGATTGAAATGTTATTTATAGCTGCTTATGCACTGTTCAAATAGCTACACAAGGTTAATTAAATGTTTTACGCATAAGGGTCATTTTTGGGACCTTTTTTATTAAAGTTTAAACCTATCATGTTAGCATCATCAATAAGTGATATAAATTCCTAGATGAAATAAATGATTTCCTCTCCTAGATTAAATCATCTCCTGATGATGCTAACATGGTTGGCGATATGTGCGTCGACAAGTTTAAAAAAGTTGACTTGTGTTTCATACGAAAAGTGCCAATAAAAAAAATGACAGTATTATTTTGATTGACAGAAAACTGCAAACATTTAAATATATATATATATATATATATATATATATATATATATATATATATATATATATATATATATCTGATTATATTTATAATATTTATAATAGTATAATGCCGTTCCAGATATAACGTTGACCTAATGGCTGCAATAAACTGTTAACTACCTCCTAACCCTATCGTAACGAAACCCGGCAAAATTCCAAAAAAAGTAAACAGGACCGAGCCTAATAAAATATCAGGTAAAAAGATAAAATAAATCGAGTTCGTTCGATATTTCGAAACTACTAATTTTAAAAGAAAACATTTATCGTCCGATGCTAAGCAAATTGTTAAAAATGTGTATGTTTCTTTATTGAATAGAGGGCTTAATGTTAATGCAGCCGCAGCAGAAACATTTATATTAACGAAAACGCCGTTGTTCACAGTTAAAGATATTGTGACAAAATTTTCCAAAAATTTCGTAGTGATTCTGATAAAAGCAAATATGTTTACGAAAGCAACAAAGACATAATTCGAAGCAAACTTTATGTTATGTATGAAGAACAAACCGTGCATACATTACATTCATTGCAACAGAGACTAAGGAAAGATGAAACCAACATCTTTTGGAGCAGAACTAGCCTCCGGAGAATATTATCTCTAATGGGTTTTGCACATCGGACCATAATGGAATCCCAAGGGTTGCGACGATGGTGGTTTGACTACTTAAAGTCTATAAAAAAATAGAGATTAGAAAATTGTCCCATTATCTACCTTGATGAAACATGGTTCGATACACATGAGACGCCAGCAAAAGGATGGGTAGATACATCAATAAAATGCCAAACCCAAAGCCCCAGCAAACAAGGGAAAAATAGTTACAATTTTACATGCTCATTCCAAGGATAGATGGGTTACAAATTGTTTACGGTTGTCCTCCAAAAATATTAAACATTCATCTTTGGACTACCATGACGACACCACAGGAGAACTTTTTGAAGATTGGTTTATAAATAGCTTTTTACCCAATGTGCCTAAGGAAAGCGTAATTGTAATGGACAATGCTAGTTATCAAGTTGCTAATGCAAATAACACTATTATTAACTAACACTATATATTAAAAAGGAATATGGATGTGATACAATTGCTGCCGATATGGGATATACGGTTTTACGCCTTCCCCCGTATTACTGTATTTTTAATCTAATTGAGCATATGTGGCATCAGGTAAAATCCAATGTTAGAGCAGAAAATATTTATCCGACTCTAAGTGCAACTGCTGCAACATCATTTAGGAAGGTTGTAGATAGTATTCCCAAAGAAAATTGGATAAATTCAATTAACCATGTTATAAAAATAGAAGATTCCTATGTATCATTTACTAATAATATAAAACCACTTATTATCAATGCAGATCAAAGTGACAGTGAGAGTGAAACATGAAACATGAAACATACCGATGATTATAAACAATTATATTATAAACTCTATAACTATAAAATTATATATAAAAAATCAAATTATAAACAAGAATCAAAATTAAGTTCATTGACAAAAATTTGTAGTTATTGTAAAGTATTAAAGTGGATTGGTGAATGTGAAGGTATATGCTGTTCAGCTGGCAAAATAAAACTAGAACTTTTAAGACAACTTCCAGAGCTATTAAAATCGCTACTCCATGGAACACATGTAAAATCAAATGCATTTTTTAAATCTATCAGGCCTTACAACAATGCTTTTCAAATGACATCATTCCGTACAATGAAGATGTCGTTTTAACTAATAAGTACATGGGGCTCATGAACGATTTACGGCCAATCGAAACTATCATCGAAGAAGATGAGATAGACGACGAAGATTAAATGTTACCAAGTTTCTTGATGAAGGTATTGACTTTGTCTGTCATTAGTAGAATGTTTTTGTTACGGTCTTGTAAACTCGTATTCAAATCATTCAAATGCGAAAATATATCTCTCAACTAAGCCAACAGTAATAAAGTTTCTCCATCTTGTAGAAACTTTGAAAATGAGATATTTTTATCTGTAAAAAACATTTTCAGATAAATTCATCTCGTAATTCAAAAATCCTGGTTAAAACTTTTCCTCGCGACAACCACCTGACGTCCGTACGGAAAAGCAGTGAATTTTATTTGGCACCCATTTCTTCGCACAATGTGGAAAGTAATTTAGTCTCCAATGGTCGGGTTTTAATAAAACTAACAATTTTTACGGCTTCTGACAGTACTGCATTTCGGTGAAGAAAGCAGTGCGTCCATTCCATATGTAGCTTAACGTCTTTTAATTTTACTATCACAACACTGTCCTTCCCCGTTATTGCTTTCGCGCCATCAGTACATACCGCAACGTATTTATTAAACTCAAAGAGATTTACCACTAAACCCCGAATCACTTTTTTAAAAGTTATCGATGCACCTGATGCATCCTGATGTATCCTGATGATGTTAACATGGTTAGCGAAAGCTAACCATGTTAGCATCATCAGGAGATGATTTAATCTAATTTTAAAACTAAACTATGTTCTACTTCAATTCTTCTGTTGGAACCTTTGGTGTGAAATACTAAACTTGAAGAGATTTACCACTAAACACCAAACCGCTTTTTTGAACTGCAGGACGCACGTTTCGCTAACCATGTTAGCATCATCAGGAGATAATTTAATTAATCAATAAATCAATAAATCATCTCGTCGAGCAGTTCAAAAAAGCGTTTTGGTATTTAGTGGTAAATTTCTTCAAGTTTAGTATGTTCTACTTATATGAGAACTCTAATTGGTAACCTACTACCTACGAAGCGTACCACCTACCTAATGAAATGTGTAAAAAAAAGGATACAAGAAAACAAAGAAAGAGAACATAAGAAAGAAAAAAAATGAGCCGTAAAGTTTACTGACTCTTACATTAATAATTGAAAAAGTTGACTGAACGAAATAGGTCCTTTATACCGGTTCATGATTTTCTTGCATTTTTCTATTTGAATACTTTTATATGCATCCAAATTTCCATTGTTATTTATACTTTTAATCAGTTTTAAATTACTAATATCTATCCTGTGGTCATGTTCGATTGCATGGTGGGTAACACAAGATTTTTCATTTCTCCCATATCTAATGTGGGCAATGTGTTCTTTATATCTCGTTAATATGGATCTTTTTGTTTGGCCATGTCACAATCTTGACATCTAATTTCGTAAATCCCCGACATTTCATGTTGATCTACTTTATCCGTTGGATTACCCAGGACTTCTCTTAATTTATTATACGCAACTTTAATATGCACTTTTTTTCAAAATTTTATCTAGCCCTCGTGTTAATTGGGTATCAAACGGTATTACCATAAATTTATTTTTGTTCTGATCCTTTTGAAAAATCGAAAATTCTTTCAATAATTTTCTAAACTTATGTTTTCTGATTAATTTATCTGCAATGTTCTTATTATAATCGTTTACTTCTGATACCTCCGTAATTAATTTTAATTCTTTGTTATAATTATCATTGTTTAAAGAAAAATTAATTAATCTTTTACCATAAAATTTAAACTAGCCATCTTATTTTGGAAGCTATAATTCGAATCGTTAGGAATGTATCTCAAAGTGTTGGTGTTTTTTCAAAAAATATCAACATCTAACCTATTTTTATTGTTTCTACTTACTAAAACATCCAGAAATGATAAACTATCGTATTTCTAAACTATACTTAACCAAAAACTATCAAAAACAATTCTTCATAAATCACGATACTGAAAAACCGGCCGATGTAAAACCTTGATAAACGTCACATAACATATTGTAATGTTTTCTACTTAACTTTTTGGCTCTTTAATGGGCCACGATACTAAAAAGGTTGAGAAACAATGGTATAACGAAATAAAGATTAAATGAATAGAACCATAACACATTAGACAATAGATTCGATTTTGTGACTTACTTTGTTTATTAACAGTAGCATCGAAACTAAGACATGAACAAAGCCAACACAAACCACATATTCGAGACACGACGATCCTAATAATATTTCCATTATCCTTTAATGCAACCCTGTCGCCAATTTAATTTACAATCTAAAGAGATATATTCGGTAACTATTGTTACTTCACTGCAAACTCGAAACCAAAATCTGCAAATGCAATCTCAATAAAATCAATGCTACATTCGTGAATACTCAGCTGCCACTCTTGTTACTATCCTTTTCCGGTTCAATAGTCCTCAAAGAGGAGGCCACACTAATAATTAAACCCACCTAAAGCGGCTTATTTTCTCTGCTGATAGTTTGTACAAAATGTTTGTGTATTGTTAACTGACGAAGAATTTATTGTCTTTTTTCTTTTGTTGTGAGAACATTTTGAGGGGTTACTCCACCTTGAGATTTTTAAAAAATCGATTTTTTTTGGCTAGATAATTTGTTTATATTTTTAAGAATATTTTAAACGTTTAACCGTTTCAAAATTCAAATTATTTCCGAAGTTATAACAATTAGAAGTGAGCGCGGCAGAGAGTCAGCCCGAAACTAAGGTACCGAACGGACCGGCACCACCGTTCAAAAGCTTGACAAAGGGTATTGTTATTTTAGTCAGTTCTTTATAACAATAATTCCTTAGAGAAATTTACAAAGATACACTCAGAATAACAAAGAAAGTCTAAACGAGGTCCTTTGGTCTATGGCTCTAAAAGTGCATTAGAGTGGTGTAAAAATTGTTGAGATTGCATCTTATATTGCTAGTACCTACATTTACTGATATATATACTAGTGTGTTACAAATAATGCAATTATCAAATCTTGCAATTGACCTAAGCGCGCTGCAATATATCAAGAATTTAGATTCTCAACATATATCTATAGCCAACATAAGAATCCAACAGGAGACTAAAGAGGCCAGAAAACTGAAAACAGTTGCTCAGAAGTAATCGGAGGACATCGCAGATTGAAAGTAATTTTTAAAAATATCTGGTTTAACACGCCGACGCCGTACTGTTTTTTTTTTTTGCGTTTTTTTAGAAGCAACTTTTTTCAAACTGGTGTACATGCTATCTCAAGATCTAGTTAACCGATTTTGTTAAAATTTACAACACCTATTCTTTATAATATTATCTAAGACGAATCATAGAATTTTTCTGATTGAGTGCCACATTCAAAGTGTTATAAAAATTACAATTTTTTTAAACTTAAAATTTCTATAAAAATCATTTTTTTTTCTTTTTTTCTTTCTTTATCTTTATTTGTTCCAATTAGTATACATAACGTTACAGAACCAAGAGGTATGGAACACTGTAAAATAATTAAATTAAACTTATTCTAAGTTAACATAAACCAACCGATTAAAATAGCAAGAAAATATTACAAAAGGAAAACATAAACAAAAAAAATTAAACCAGCCAAAAAACACTATACAAAAAGGGAAAAAATATATATGATACATATAATTATAATGATTCACAAATTATTATCATTACACTATAGAAAAACACTAAGATGTCTTATATCAAGTCATATCTGCGGGTGTCATTAAAAAGCATTATTTTTGGTTAGAGTTCGGACACTCTCAGAAACACTATTGTATATCTTTATAGTTATAAAATTCACTAACTAAAATTATATTTTGCAGGTAATAGATCTGATTTAAATCTCGTTGTGTAAGTATGTCCATACTTTGAACAGTCAAAAAGTTCTTTGTTATCATAAGCAAACATAAAAGAACTTAGTACATACATACCGATCAAGGTCAATATTATTTTTTCCTTATAAACCTATCTACAACTGCCAGTATATCTCATATTGAAAATTGATCTAAGGCATCTCTTTTGAAGTAAAAACTTCTCCATATTTCAGAGGAATTTCATGAAATTTGTTGATGATACGGCGATATTGCTGCATCAGTACCAATATTGTTAGAAATTACTTTTAATGTATAACAATATTTAGCTAGGCTTACCGCGACTTTCTCAGTATGGGCCTTCCAATTCAGTCTCCTGCCAATTGTCACTCCAAGAAATGATACATATTCTGACGTACACACAAAAAAAAATAATTTCCTATGCTTCGTCTTAGCGATTATCTTTCGAAATGAGAAAAATTCAAATTATTCATAAAAGTACTACGCATATGTGTAAAATGAAAATTATTTCATATATTGGGTTGATGCATAATTAAGTTCGCTGGGTATTTTTTCTTTTAACTTGTTGGATTTGCATTTTTTATTATTTTTTTTTATAAACTTATCTTTCAGGTTTAGTATTGTTATAACGCGTGTTGAAAATCATGAACATTTACGCCATATTATGTTCTACCATTTCGAGAAAGGATGGAAAGCAACAGAGTCGCGATATAAATGAACTGTTTGGTGAAAAAACAATTGGTGAGAGAATGGTCCAAAAATGGTTTAAGTGTTTCAAGGATGGTGGTACGTCGCTTAAAGATGAAGAAGGAAGAGGTCGACCATCGGATTTCGACGATCAGGCACTTCTGGCAGCGGTGGAAGAGGACGAAAGCTTGACAACACAAATGCTGGCAGACGATTTCGATGTCAACCGGTCAACGATTGTCCGTCGTCTCAAAAAACTCGGAAAGGTGTGAAAACTGGCTGGATGGGTCCCTCACGAGCTCTCCGACGACAACAAAGCCGCTCGCGTTCGAATTTTTACCGATTTGCTGCAGCGAAACGAACAAACACCATTTCTGAAGAACCTCGTCACTGGAGACGAATCTTGGTTCCTCTACAAAAACATCAAAAGAAAGAAGGTTTGCGTATCGCCAGGTATTTCGCCCAAAGGCATACCGAAAGATGTCCACTGTAAGAAGGCAATGTGGTGCGTTTGGTGGGACATAAGCGGAATCATCCACTGGGAGATCATCTCAAATGGCAATTGCTATTGGTGGAACGAGAATGGTTAGTGGTTTTTTCATTTTTTTTCTCCCATTTTTTGCTTTTTGCAAATGAGCGTCAGCAGTGGCGAATTCCGGACAAAAATGGCCAGCGGCAGTTCAACATTAACAGCGACGTCTATCTGGCTCAACTTAACCGCCTTCACTCTGCAATCGAGACGAAACGAACGTGCAAAACAAACCACATCGTGTTCCACCACGATAACGCCCGTCCTCATGTTGAGCGTCGTGTCGTCGAATCCATTGCCAATAAGGGATGGGATCTGCTCCCACATCCGCCATATTCACCGACTGAAGCACCTACGGACTACCACGTCAACAGGTCGCTGAAAAATTGGCAAAGGAATAAAGTCTACGACGATTTGGATGACTTGGTTGCCGATGTTAAGGCGTGGATCGCCTCCAAGAATCGTGACTTCTTCGCCCGAGGAATCGACCAACTGTCAAGCAAATGGGAAGCAGTTCTTGAAGTCGATGGTGAATATGCTCCAGAATAATCATTTAAATATATGTTGGTTAAATATTTTTATTGTTTTTGTTGAATAAAATTTGTTGAAAAAAAAACGAACTTAATTATGCATCAACCTATTATTTAATAACTGCGACAAAAAAAAATTGCTTTTATACTTATTTTTTCGACCTCCAAGATGGTGTAAATCTCTTAAAGGTTATCATAGTGTGATTATTATACTAAGTCACACTTATTTATTATAAAAACACCTGAAATAATTGTATCGCTTATCGTGTTAGGTGTTGTATTTAAAAGTATTATTAAGTCTATCAAATTGAGCGGTTTTTAAAAATATTTGATGGTGTTGTAAATATACCTAGGTCTGGTCTCATTTCAAAAGTGTAATGTATGACATTTATAAAAATGGAGTCATACACAATACAACAATGCATTAAAATTGTTAAATTATTTTATGAAAATGGACGTTCAGTGAAAAATGTTTTTAGAAAATTACGTGATACTTACGATTTGCGCAATCGTCCATGTGAAAGCACTATCAATCAAATTGTTCAAAGCTTTCAAGAAACTAGGTTCGGTGGAAGATAAAAGAAGAACAAATATATAGTCGTAGTGATCGTTCACAAGAGCATGTTGATTTGGTACATGAAAGAGTTGAAAAAAATTTCCAGAAATTTCCGTTAATCGATGTTCACAACATTTTGGACTCCAGCAGCAAATCCACAACATGGCGTATTTTACGAAAGGATTTTGCTCTGAAGGCATATAAGTTTCAAATAACACAGGAACTAAAGCCACAGTAATATTCAAAGCGTCGTGCAATTGATGATTGCAATCGTCGTGCAATGATTTATCAAAAAAATAATCTTTTCAGATGAAGCCATTTTGAAATTGGTGGCTATGTTAATAAACAAAATTGCTGCATTTGGAGTGAGGAACATCCACGATTAATTCAAGAGAAACCATTATATGATAAAAAAGTTTTGTGTACATTACACAGTGTTAACCGTGAATGGTGTTCAATATTGTGAGATGATAACTGGATTTTTGTGGTCTGAATTGAATAATATTGATCTGGAGGATATGTGTTTCCAACATGATGGCGCTACATCTCACTCTGCTAATGAAACAATTGATTTATTGAGAGAAAAGTTAAATTTAACTGAGGCAGCCGATACTTCATGGAAATTCATTTTAAATAAATAAACAAATATCTAAAAATTTCCATTACATCCACTATATTCCACTATTTCCACTATAGAAAAAAATTTCCTGGACGAGGTATTGCAAGGCAGGGTGATATTAATTGGCCACCAAGATCATGTGATTTGACACTGTTGGACTATTTGCATTGGGGTTACGTGAAAAGCCAAGTCTATAAGAACAATCCACAATCGATTCCTGAACTAAACGATGAAATTATTCGAACCTTTAGACTAAGATAAATCAAAAAATAAGATATAGCCACGGTTATGCCAAAATGTCATCCGAAAGTTTGCGGACGAAATGTGGAGCTGCAAGAAGTACAGTACCTTTTATATCAAAAACAACAACATAGACAAGCATGGATACAATCTCTTATATATAGGGTGCTCCGAATCATTATGCTCCCACAATTTAGGAGCAGAAAATAAACTTAATTCTAAAATTTAAAAAAAAAAAGAGATAGGTCGATCTTTATTCGTTCCGAAGTTACAGTCCTGTAAAATTATAAATAGTAAATAATACAAATTTAAATTCGGAAATCAAATAAAAATTTATCTTCAAGAGTAACCGAGCTACATGGTTCCTAGGGTCTGTCCTAAGATTAAAATCTAAAACCTCACAAAAAAATCGAAGACATCGAGAAAATATAGTTTAATGAGTCAAAATTTCAGGTACTGTGAATGACAATGAAATATGGAGAAGCAGTGAAAAAATTCGAATTGAAGCAGTTGTACAAAGATCTGGATACTATAGATTATGTGAAGGTACAGTGAGTCAGATGGGCGAGACACGTAGCGAAAATGCCAGAAACTCGAATACTAAAGAGAATCATCAATTTATATATTAATTATTTCTGCTTGAAATCTAAACAAAAAATGCGCCACATCCACTCTTATTAATATTCCTCCCCATTGATTCTTTTCTCGTTAAAATTATTTTATGATTGATTGATTTGTCCGTTACTTTGTGATAGTTTATTTTTTAAAAATGAATAAGACAATTTTTTGCTTTGTTATCTATCACTTTTATTTTTAAACAAAATTTGTGGGACTATAGTTTCGTAAAACGACTTTACATTCTTAAACACTACTATAAAACTAACGTTTTACAGCTGTTTATCTATTCTATGTACCTAATTATATAGTTTTATTAGGGTTAATTTGTTTACAATATTTTAAATAGTGGGGAATTTCGAAGATCCGTCTGATCGTTTAATAGCTGTCTAGACGGATCTTTATTATATTTATAAATTTCAATAACTTCTAAAATGTTTAATTTTTTGCTTTTGAGCGCTCTATGTAAAATTTTCGAATTTGTAATCTCGGGAAATATATGTCCGGTATCTATGAAATGGTTCGCAAAATTAGAGTGTTGTTTCTTTAATATGTATGCAGATTTATGTTCTTTGTGTCTGGTCTGAAAATTTCTGCCGGTTTGTCCAACATACATATTTGTCCTACTACACTCGTTGCAACTGAACATATAAACTCCAGATTTTGTATTTGCTGATGTTTTATCTTTGGTATTATAATTAATTTACTGGTTAGCTGGGTGGTTTTAAACCTTATTTGCAAATTATGTTTCCTCAAAGAGCGAGCTATTTGTTCTCAAATTGGAGCGAAATATGAAATTTTACAGTACTTTTTATCATTTGTTTGTTTTACTTTTGAATATGCTTGATGATTGTTTCCGTTTTTTAACTAATTTCTTTTTCTTTGAAACCGCTATTTTGTGCTATTAGTTTTATTTTTTGCAGTTCTATTTTTCTATTATTTTCAGATAGTGGAATTGTGCAAGCTCGGTGGATCATAGACTTATATGCAGCATATTTATGTGTAATGTGGTGGATTGATTGTTTTGTAATTGTTATATCTGAGTATGTGGGTTTTCTATAGATATTAAATTCTAGCTTATTATTTTGTTTTTATATTGAAATGTCCAGAAAAATGTATGGTTTGATTTTGTTCTTTTTCTAGTGTAAATTTTATTTTTGGATGGATACTATTTAAATGCTTTAATGTTCCTTCTATTTGTCTAGTTGTGTATTTTATTATTATAAATGGGAGTTAAAACAAATAATTAGAAGCAGTTTTCTTTTCGCTGGGGAAACTGAACGAAAAACGAAATAAATACAAAGAGTAGTAAATATTGCGGAAAGAGTTTTTACATTGTTAAATGGAGAAGGGCCATTTCCTCTTTTCTTTATTGGAGACAGAAAGAGTGCTGTTAACGGCTACTATAGAAATCAAAATCAAATAATGTTTTTAACGAGAACATTTCTAGCTGAGATCTTACGATTATGCTACATTTGTCGTTTTTCTTCGGAATGTATGAAAAAATATCGCAAGAGGCAGCCCGGGTAGGGGGTACTAACATTTTCATTCTGCTATCTAAAGTAATGTTAAAAGTACATTTTCAAAGTACGTTATACTGTCACTATGATTTCAATATATTGCACAAATTTTGTTTTTTTTTTCAGAGTTGAAGAATGTATCGCGAATGGTAATGATAAAACGAAATGTTGTTGGAATTGATAATGGTAAATGTTTATAATGCATGAAATCACTCTATCTACCTACAAATATGTTTAAAAGTTTGAACTGTTTACACAGAGGATATCCACGCCTATGATACTCTAAAAATTGTGAAGGATATTTATTTTCGGTTGTTTTTAAATGAAAATAATAAAAACATTGTTTCCTGATAACACAGATTTTTATTTTTTTGTCCATTCCGTTGATACTAGTACTTCACAGTATTTAATTTTTGTTTTAATTTTTAAATTTCAAAAATTTCAAGAGACAAATGACGTAGAGGATCGCCCCAGAAGTGGTAGAAAACGATGTACAACAGCTGCACAAGATCAGCAGATATCAATGATAACTGAGAGAAATCATCTGGAATCTACAAGTGGTGTATCAAGGGAGCTTATTAGACTTGAAGGAGTAAATGTTTCTCGACAAACGATAACACGCAGACTGAAAGCGAAAAATTTGCATTGCAGAAGAACTTTACGTGTTCCCAAATTAACCCTTTAACAAAAAAATGTAAGATTGCGATGGGTTCGAGAAATGGTGGATCATAGTCCTAATTTAAATAACATGGTGTTCTCCGATGAGACGAGAGTTGGCTTGGTTTTTGATTTACAAAGAACATTAGTTTGGAGAGCTCCAGGTCGACAAGCTCGACTAGAAACACTGATCTCATTTGAAGATGGGAGCGTGATGTTTTGGTGATATTATGAGGGGTACACGGACACCTCTACTGGTCCTGCAGAAAAGAGTGAATGGTGTTGTGTACATCGAGGAAGTTTTAAATCCTGTTGTGCGTCTGTTCCGAAGCGCAGTGGGCAACGAATTTGTTTTTATGGATGACAACGCATCTCCTCATCGAACAGCAGCAGTACAAAACGTTCTTGAAGAGGAGGGAATAACCAAGTTAGGATGGTCAGCAAATTCTCCTGACATGAATGTCATTAAACATATTTGGGCCATTCTGAAAACATCAAGAAACGAAAACAATCCTCCTCTTACCCTGCGATAACTAAAAGATGCTGCTCGTGAAGAATGGGAGAGAATTCTACAAATCCAAACTAATCATTTAATCGACAGCATGCCAAATTGCCTACAGGCATGCATACAAACCCATGGAGGAACTACTGCCTATTCGTTTTATTGAAAGTTGTTCTTTTTAATTTTAAATTACTTTTGAATGTAATTTTACACACTTTGGTCATTTGATGTCGAGTTTTATTAGGTACCAGTAAGAGTTGTAATAAAATGATGATACGTAAACGAGTAACAGAAAATCTTAATATCAATAAAAAAGTAAAATGTTTGAATATTCCAAACTTTTGGACATATGTGCCTAGAAAGTCTAGTATCTTACACGTTTCCTTACACCTTCCTATGAAACCATGTTTAGTTATATAACCACTAGCCCTGTTGATATAAATACAATTCTTAATGATTCTCAATCTGATAATTAACTATTTTCTAACTGTTGAAGTTCAAAAGTACTTAAAAGAGAAAGGTAATATTGTTTATGTGATTTTGTCTTAAACATGGAAAACAATACTAATGATGTGTTATATTATTTAAGAACAGACGTCAAATAGTCTTTTCAAGCAAGTATTAACTATGAAATTAGCATAGCTCTTGATTATAGTAGTCGCCAAATTATGGATGCCCAATACCAATGTCCAGCATCTGCTTCGAAAAACTATTTCCATATTATTGATTCATTCGTCCGTTACTTTGTGATAGTTTATTTTTAAACTGAATAAAACAATTTTTTACTTTGTTATCTATCACTTTTATTAATAAATTAATAAAATAATTAAATAAAAATTAATAAAAGTGATAGATAAAAAATAAAAAAATTGTTTTGTTCCCATATTGTTGCTTTATTATACAAACTTGAAGATTATACAGTACGCTTCGATTATGATGCTCTTACATATACCTCAAAATGAAAGGAATGGAAAAAGGGTAAACAATCAGTCAATAATCCCGGTAATATTTTAATAACTAACTATCCTACTAAATGCATACATCCAAAGAAATCAAATCAATTATATGTTTTGATCAAAACAAAAGTAAACGTTTTCGGCATGGAAAAACAGACCGATTTTTAAAAGGAAACATGTAAGATACTGGACTCTGTATAGGTAGATAGAGTGATTTCATGCATTCTAAACATTTACCATTATCAATTGCAACAAACAAGTTTGTATCATCACCATTCGCAATACATTCTTCATCGTTTTAGATCTCGAACAACATGGTCTTTAACTTTTGAACATTTAAATTTAGCACCAGGCACATTATATTCTGTTAATTCCAAATTGACCATGCACCTTTGATATTACTTTAGATAACAGAATAAAAATGTTTGTACCCCAGGCCCATGCTGCCTCTAACGGTATTTGTTCATACCTTCAGAGGAAAAAGGCTAATTGCCATAAAATATACGATAAGAAACAAAAAATAAATTAATACTGTTTCTTCAAATGGAATAATTCTTTAATAAAACCTTTTTAAATTGTTTATATATAGTTGTATATTACAAATTTGTAACATGAATAAATGTTATTGTTAAAAAAAACTTATGAGACTATATACTCAATAGAACTTATTTTACAATATTGCTTTGTTCGTTAACAGTCGCATCCAAAAAAACCTAAATAATGCACCTTTTCGAGACAACTACAAACAAAATAATCTCTCCATTATCCTCCAATGTAACGTCTCGCCGTTCCAAATAACAATCTACAGCGATCTGTTCTGTAACTATTGTTATTTCACTCCAAACTCTAAATATATACCCGCCATAATACTTCCAAAGCAAAAGATCCTTTTGGGTCTGTGAATATTTTTCTCCATCGATTCTTTTCCCGTTCAATAGCGTCATCAAAGTGGAGCCTCAACTGATAATTAGAGCCTTCCAACGCAGTTTTTTTTACTGGGAGAATTGAATGGAAGACGAAATGTCTATGGGGGGGTAGGATATATTGTAGAAAAAGTTTGTGCACAGTTAAATAAAGGACCGTTCATTTTTCTCCGCCTTTTGTTAAAAGCACTAATTAAAAGTTACTATAGAAATTAAAAAAAAAATAATGAATTAGTTATAACTAGTTTTTCGTCTGAATTATTGATTTATCACATTTTTTCTACAGAAAAGCAGTAGGGGAAGTACTATCTAACGTTCAGAGTCATTTATAAATGTCCAATTTTGCTATTATGTTTAAAAAGCGTATTTTGAACAATATTTTCTTCTTATAAAAACTTTTTAATGAACTAAACAAACTATAAACTTAATAAATTCGAAAAAAATTGTCTTAATTCAACTGGTAAATATAACCACTTTGTTTTTTTTTGTAAAATTAACATTGATATTTTATAAATTTTTTACCTATAGATTTTTTTAAACTAACACTAATTAATTTCAGAACTGATTCTGATAATATAAGTAGTATATATAATAATATTGCACCTAATACCATTAAAAGTAAAAAATCCAAAACTTAGCTTTAAAAAAAATAAGTTTAAAGGTAAAAAATTTATAAATTATGTCAAGTCAAAAAATATGTCAATTAAGAATTCAACAAAAAATAACATGGAGCCACAGTAGCTGTGGTGTCTAAGGCGTCAGCCTTACGATACGGCAGTTGATGTGGAGCGGGTTCGAATCCCGTACTAGGCAAAAGAGTTTTTCTAAAATTCTTGTGAATGTTTCTAGGTAAGAGTGTAAAATCTGACAAGGAATCACCCCTGAGTCACGACAGTTCGTGGCTGGGTAAAGTCGGATGCCTTCTGAGAGGTTTACTACATTGATCACTCGCCATTCGGTAGGCTTCTCGAGATACTTTCGGTTAAGCACAAAACCAAGGGTTGATACCCGAGGCGGGTGATGACAGGGGGGTTTTTCTCTAACACCAAAACTTTACTTAACTTCAAAAAAATAACATATTAAAAAATCTCAACTAATAATTTATAACTATAGTACTAATTATAGCTTAGTAATAGTTACTAAGTAATAGTTTAGTAACACTAAAGTTAGAAATACTAAAGTAATAGTTACTAATTTTAATTAGTAATAATTGTAACGCAAATATAGAATATTAAGATGTAATAAATAATATGTTAAAAATTAAGTTATTCTATGTAGAGGAATAATTAATGTAGAGGAGTTACAAGGTAATATTAAAGGTCATATATATATATATATATATATATATATATATATATATATATATATATATATATATATATATATATATATATATATATATATATATCGCTCGCTATTCTTGATGGTATGGTATATGTCGGCGCCCTGAAGAGTCTGAACCTCGAGAGACGAGACATATGTCATCCATTTGAAGGGATAGGCTCCTTCCCGGTCAAGCAACCAACAAAAGTGTTCATTTAGGTGAAGACGCAGGCTGTTGTGTTCCACATGAGATTGTGGATGATGACGATTGGGTGTGTGATTGGGTGTGTGATGACACTCATCTGTGAAGATAATCTAAACCCAACCGTCCCATCAATGACCTTACTATTACCTAATTCTTACTATTTTCTTAAACCTTCCTGATATATTTTTTGGTTAATTTTCTTGGGTTTTGCTTATTGCTCCGTATAAATTTTAACAAATAAAAGATAGGTGTTAATACAAATAAAATACAGGCTTTTTTTGTTCTCTTGTTTTATTTTACGTTTCGGTCATGACTTGACCATCATCAGAAAACTGTTTTCTAAGAAAATATTATTGCTGTTGGTATTCTAACGTTGTTACATTATATTTTTTAGACTTACCCACTGTAGCTATTCCATACAGAATGTTTGTCATTATATTTAAAAAAAATATTTCTACGTTTTTATCACTTTATAAACACTTATGGCGTTTAACTTTATAACCACCAATTGATATTACACTCCACATAACAGCCAAAAGAGCTGAAAATTTTATTTATTATATTTAACTATATTTATATATATATATATATATATATATATATATATATATATATATATATATATATATATATATATATATATATATATATATAGTAACATTTTTCGCAAATGCGCCTAAACTATAAGACCTAGAAATTTAAAATTTGGCAGGAATGTTCTTCATGCATCGTAGATGTTTGTTAAGAAGGAATGTTCATAAAAATTAACTCCTAAGGGTGGTTGCGGGGGCGTAAATAATAAATATACGCGCGTTTATAAAATTTAAGTCCTACAGACTTGAAATTTGACAGGAATGTTCTTCGTTCATCGTAGATGTTCGCTAAGAAGGAGGGTTTATAAAAATTAACTCCTAAGGTGGGTTACGAGGGCGTAAAAGATAAATATACGCCTGTTTTTGAAATTTAAGTTCTGCAGACTTGAAATTTGGTAGGAATATTCCTCATGCGTCGTAGATGATCGCTAAGGAAGAGGGTTCATAAAATTTGGAACTGCATCGTTGTGAGTCCCTCGCAATTTTGCCTTCGTGAAATTTTTAGAAAAAAATTGTCAAAAAGCAGGTAAAAGCTACGGAATTCTAAAAGTAATTTTAATATCGGTTCTGACAATCTCCATCGGATCTGACAATCTCCATCGGTTCTGACAATCTCCATCGGTTCTGACAATCTCCATCGATTCTGACAATCTTCGCACATCTTTCTGAAAAACTTTCTATTCCTTTTCTTTTGTAAATTTAAGATGACTATGATGTAAACTATCCTTCCAGTACAGTTTTAATGGCTGATGCAGTAGAACATTTTGTTCGTAATGAAAATATTCCATGGATCTTAAAAGATGGTAATTTCACGGTTTAGGTGGTTAAATGGGTGGAGAAGTGTTTCCCAGCGTGACATTGATTTCTTGGGTCATTCTGGCACTTGAAGGTATTGTCATTCATCAGAATAACTATCTCCAGATTAAACAGTCCTGGCCGTTTATAAATTATAGCCATGTTTAGTTCTATATTTATGGTTTCAGAACCATATAATAAATAATTCCTATAAAATCCCATCATAACACTTTTTTTATGGTAAAAGCATCGGCTTTCGAGTGGGCGAAAGTAGTGGTCGTAGTGTTCCTTCCGTTAAGCTTCCTTCTTAAGTCCTGAATGGTTTGTTTGTAATCAGCATCAGATTAAACTCAACATATACCCTTGATATTATCCCGTTGAAAAGACTGAAATCATAGATCTTAAATTTTTCTATGGTTTTCTATCCAAGGTTTTAAATACTCAAAAGCTTACGAAGCAGAGAACAATACCAAAAAGTTCAAAAAAGTATTGATAATAATAGATTTATTTTATTAATAATTAAATATTATTTATTTATTAATAATTAAATATTAATAATTAAAAGGTTTCTCAATAATAATAGAAAATATATATATATATATATATATATATATATATATATATATATATATATATATATATATATATATATATATATATTTTCGAATATTTTAATATCATATTATTCAAAGCATACCCTATAAATTTAAATCAGTAAGTAGAAAAGTAGTTTCAATCATTACGGTAAAACTTTCTTCTGGAGTTGACGAAAGTTCTTGAAAACTCTTTAAGATTACACGGTGAGATGCAGAAAATCTGTTATGAAGTTTATGTTATATTTCAAATATGAATTGAATATATTTATGTATGTAAATCTAATGAAGAGAGAACTTTGAACATAAAAGTTGTGGAAAGTTGTACGAAAACTAAGAAAAGTTTTAAATAATTTCAATTTTTAATAGTTTAGTAAATTATTATTCAAAGATTTCGTTTAATCCCGAAACCCATATGACCATTAAAAGAAGACAAATACCACGTTGTTCGTAATGATTAACATGAAATGTTAATTATTGTTGTATGTTAAAACATTTTTCATCACGTCCATCACGATATAAAATAACTTACAAATAGCTGGCTCCAAATAAAATCACAGAATCTTAAATCAAATTTCATTTATCTTTAATTTTTATAAATTATACATTTGAATTATACCCACAGAAGAAGAATTTTATGATGTAATAACTCAACTTAAATTAAATAAAGCAGGTGGATTAGATAATATGGTCAATGAGATGATAAGATACGGGGGAGAATCCTTAGAAAGAAGGATATTGAAGCTGATAATACATATCTAGAAGAAAAAAAAATGCCTAATGAGTGGAAAAAAAGGATAATAATGCCAATTTATAAGAAGGGAGATCCAAAAGATTGTGCAAATTACAAGGGAATAACCTTACTTAGTGTTGTATATAAGATACTGACCATGATAATAAATAACAGATTGAAGAAGTATACAGAAAAAAAAATTGGAGACTCAATATGTTTTAATTAATAAATTTAATGATGTAATAACTCAACTTAAATTAAATAAGGCAGGTGGATTCGATAATATAGTCAATGAGATGATAAGATAAGGGGGAGAAGCCTTAGGAAGAAGGATATTGAAGCTGATAATACATATCTGGAAGAAAGATAAAAAAAGGCCTAATGAGTGGAAAAAAAAAGATAATAATGCCAATTTATAAGAAGGGAGATTCAAAAGATTGTGCAAATTACAGAGGAATTACCTTACTTAGTATTGTATATAAGATACTGATTATGATAATAAATAACAGATTGATGAGGTATACAGAAGAAAAAATTGAAGACTGTCAATATGTTTTAATTAATTATAAATTTTAATTATACCCACAGAAGAAGAATTTAATGATGTAATAACTCAACTTAAATTAAATAAAGCAGGTGGATTAGATAATATGGTCAATGAGATGATAAGATACGGGGGAGAATCCTTAGAAAGAAGGATATTGAAGCTGATAATACATATCTAGAAGAAAAAAAAATGCCTAATGAGTGAAAAAAAGGGATAATAATGCCAATTTATAAGAAGGGAGATCCAAAAGATTGTGCGAATTATAGGGGAATTACCTTACTTAGTATTGTATATAAGATACTGACCATGATAATAAATTACTTTAATAAATAAATACTTAAATAATAATAACTTAAATAATTACTTAAATAATAAATTACAATATAAATACATATAATAAATTACTAATTACATAGTGTTGAATATAAGACCATAGTGTTGTGTATACTGACCATGATAATAAATAACAGATTGATGAGGTATACAGAAGAAAAAAATGGAGACTGTCAATATGGCTTTAGGAGCGGTAGATCTACCATTGACGCGGTACATATAGTAAAGAGTATAATCGACAAATCTCAGGAATATGGAATGTAATTACAAACTGTATATATTGATTACAAACAAGCTTTCGATAGTTTGAAATGGGGACAAATAATGAAAGCTATGACGGGCATGAAAATACCGGGCAAGCTAATAAGACTAACAGAAATGACAATGAAAATTCACAAGCAGTTGTTAGAACAGTGAAAAGTTTAAATATTTTGCAATAATATTAAATAACAAAAGCGACAGAAACATAGAGATTGATTACAGAGTACAGGTGGGACACAGAGCCTATTATAAATTCAAAAGCATTATGAAAAGCAAAAACATAAGTATAATTACAAGAATGAATTTATATAAAGCAGCTATTAGACTATGAGGTGGAGAAAATGAATTTCACAAGCTTGGAACAGGAAAAGTTACGAATATTCGAAAGAAACATAGTAAGGAGAATATATATGGATTGAAGAAAGTTGCAGAAGATGAACACATAAGGTTAATGAATTTTGAAAGGAGAAAATATAATGAAGACCATAAAAGTGCAAAGACTCCGCTAGTTTGGTCATATAAGAAGAATGGAAGACAACAAATTAGTAGAGAATTGCAATGTGGAGACCTGATACTAACAGAAGAAGAGGAAGACCAAAAAGTAGGTGGGAAACTCAGCTGCGGGGAGACATAAGGAAATTGGAAATACATGCATGGTGGGAAAATATACTGGACCGGGATATGTGGAAGAAAATAACGGAAGAAGCAAGGACAAACAATATGATAGAATAAGGCAAGAATAGAGGAACGTGGACTAACTCACCACAAGAAATGAGTTTCTAGAGCTCAAAAGAATCGAGCTGCTGCAATTCCTAATGGAATGTAGAGCCATATATATATATATATATATATATATATATATATATATATATATATATATATATATATATATATATATATAATCTTTATTCCGAATCTTGAAAGAACAAGGACTAGATCTGAAAACGCTGGCAATTATTAAAGCAACGTTAACTAACACGAGGTCAAAAGTTAAATTCATGGGTGACATCTCAGAATCCTTCGAAATTAAAACTGGTGTGAGACAAGGGGATAGACTCTCGCCACTCTTATTTAACTGTGTTCTAGAAAAAGTAATACAGGAGTGGCGTGAAAAAATATGTCTATATATATGCCCACAAGGCATATATCTATATATATGACTACAAGGTAGCGTAACGGAACCGTGGAGGGAAATATTACAAAAATCTTTCACCCTTTCTCCACGTGGTGCCACCGATCAACTGCCACACTGTCAACCATACGACGTCACGTGTCTCTCGGGACCGGTTTCTAACCTGACGGCTGAAAGGCTAGAAACCGGTCCCGATATATATAAGTTTTAATTAAATAAAAAAATATGTACGAATCCATGGACTTATTTAAACATGAAAAATTAATAAGTTTTATTATCTTTAATTAAATAATAAAAAATAATTTATATAATTTCATTTATCTTTTTGAAATATCGAAGACTTACATTTATAGAAGACTTAAATTTACATTTATGTAAATTAAAAAAATAATTTCTCGAGTTACCCAACTGATAGGAAAAGAAAGTTTTATTACGATTGCTTGATAAAGAAAAATAAAAATAAAGTTTTAAATTAGTTTCAGTAAATAAAATATAGGATTGAAAAAGAAAAAAAAATGTTAATGATTCTAGAGGATCTAGTAGGAAAACCGGCGATTTTCAATATAAAATTTCCGCCGCATATATTGGGAAGGAATAAAGTAACTATCTTCACTACTATCTTCACTGTATTTGCAGTATTACGGCATTAACAACCATAAATCCACTCTCGCAAACTATGAAACAAAATATAAAACCTACTTTCATCCAAGCAGTCAAACAACTATACAGCCAAAATACTAGCTCCGTCAATGAAAATGTACTCGCGCCTGAATTCGAAGTCACCAAAGGACTACACAAGGTTGTTACATAGCTCCTAAATTATTGTTAATGAGGGAATAAATTTCAAGATAAGCGAGCACATGGTAGTTGGTGGAGAGGAAAAAGACTTAAACATACAAAACGGATGTAGTGTGGGGAATTGTCAAAGTTATAAAGGCGAAAGTGAAGAGGAAATAAGAAATAGAGTTGGAAAAGGCAGGATAGCAATATGACAGCTATACTCGTTAATCTGAAATAGAAATATACCAAATAACATCAAACGAAAGCTATATAGGGTATCCCATAACTTATCCACCATAGAGCAACTGGTGATAGCAGAGATCAAAATATGATGATTTAGTCCATAAATGTGTTGGCAAATGTTGGTCATTAAAAATATACAGTGTGTTAAAAGTAAAACTAATTTTTTGAAAAATTGAGATCATTTTAAAACGGTTGAAGATATCAGGTTCAAAATAGGGGTAGTTAGGTTGGGTGATAAATCCAAATTTGGTACTACCTTGAGCTTAGTTGTGGGAGGAATTAATTCGCTTATATTTTTAACCCTATAAAGCTGGAGATATTTTGACTTCAAAATAGAGAAGAGTCGTAATTTTTACTTACGCCCATTGCGAGATATTCGTGTTCGAATATTTCTTGCACATCTTGTCTATGGCAGAAAAATATGTAATTCACAAAATGTGCCTTGAATGTTGTGTTTAAATTATTACATCTCGATGACAACTATCATTGTTATCTATCTCTCCTATTAAACGTAGGTGGAAACAACTTTCTCCAATCTTGTGTTGGTGTTAAATAATTTGTAAAAAATGCTCAGACTTAATCAGTTTCCTAACCGTGATTTAAGGGATATGCTCTGCGTTTATGCACAAGCAAATTACAATAGTCTCGCTGTAGTTAGAAGATATGAAGAGCTCTACCCAACCAGAATCATCCCAGATCGACAAATTTTTCAAACAATTTTTAATCAATTAGGTGGACCAGATTCGTTTTAATACAACAATCCTGGTGGACGACCAAAACGTATACCCGTAAAACAAGAAGAGGACATTTTGGTTAGGATTGTAAAAATCCTGAACTAAACTAGGCGTTTGAGGCATCTATAGGAATTAGGAAATCTTCTATTTCAAAAGTTCTCCATAAAAAAAATTGTTTCTCTACCATTTTTCGCCTATTCAAAATTTATTGCCATAAGAACCTTCCGACTAGATTAGAATTTTGTCAAAATCTACGACATAAAAAAACGAAGACCCCATATTCCTGAAAAAGATATTGTTTACTGACGAGGCAACTTTTACCAGGCGCTGAAAAATCCACATCTACCAAGAAAGCGACATTTCCGGCACGAATTTTCAATTATCATTTGGTACGACATTATCGACAATTTTTTAATCGGCTCATTTGAGTTTCCGCGAAGACTAATGGAGATCAATATGTGCAGAAAATTATTTATTAGACCTTTTGGACAGTATACCTCTAAACTTAGGACAACATATATGGTTCATGCAAGATGGGGCCCCACAGCATTTTACAGTTGCAGTGCGAAATCATTTGAATCAGCGTTTTCTACATCTTTGGATTGGACACTGTGATGAGTTTCCTTGGCCACTTCGTTTAGTTTACCATGATGAAATCAATACACGAGACGAACTTTTACAAAAAAATCAACAAGCGGCCAATGGGAACTATGACTCTTCCCTATTTTGAAGTCAGTATATTCCCAGCTTTATAGAGTAAAAAATACGAGCGAGTTAATTACGGCAGCAAGTAAGCGCCCTCTAGGAGCTAGGCTCAAACTAGTACCAAGTCGGATTTGAAAACCCTTTGAACGGAACGAAACGGATTTGAACTACCTCGATTGTGAACCTGATATCATCAACCGTTTTTAAATTATCTCAATTTTCGGAAAATTTAGTTTCACTTTTAACACCCTGCACCAGTTACTCTATGACGGATTAGTTATGGGAATATATGGAATTGAGGTATGGTAAGTATCTGACAGAGATACTTCAAGTCTATGGAAATGGACTTTTGACGAAGCAGCAGTGGTAAAACTCTTATGGATAAAAATGAAAAAAACCGGAAGTACCCTTTGACAAATCGTCTGAGCAAGAATGGCCACCTAAAAAGGTATGATATTGACACGTGTCAAAAGTATGACATTGAACTCCGACACAGCCAAGGAAAAGAGGAAAACCAAGATTATCATAAGAACCTGGAGTGAGGAAAAAAATTGAAAATAAAGGCCTCCACGAAAACTATTTACAAAATTACCCAAAATAACCCACTTAGAAAATAAATATCGAAAAAGGAATGAGCGAATATCATGCAGGGTTTAGAAGGGTACGCTCAAGAAGATATCAGTTATTCTTAGTCTGACAAATAATGGAGAAAACAACAGAATTTTACACTCCTTTATTCCAAATGTGCATAGGCTTTGATGTCGTCAACACGTCATTACCATCCAGATTTAAGAAATAAGACTTTAGCCATAAGTTGTGACCTGTGATGAAAAGTGGATCATCTACGATATTTCAAGGAGGTGAAAATCGTGGTGAATCAAGTATTTACTCCAAAAGTATTTTGTTATGTTTTAAGGTTTGCTACAATCTGGTCAAACAATAACTACAGACCGTTATCAGCTAGAATTGACTGGGTTAGTGACACACAAAGACCTTATACTGTTAAGGGAAGAAGGGAAGTCATTTTGCTTCACAACAGCGCACAAACCAATACAGTAAAAAGGACTCTGGAGATTTAATCGCACCTGGTGTATTCTCCAGATTTGGCCCCCTTGCATATTGGTCTATTTCAATTTCTGACTGATAACCGTTTCATTCTTGGGAAAGTCGAAAAAGCCCCAATAAGTTTATCACTTCAAAATCACCAAGTTTATTTCAATCTAAGATTCGATAGTTGCCTGAGAGGCGACGAAAGTGTATACAAAATGAAGAAGATTATTTTGAACATTAAATTTTATTGCTTTTTTCATAAATAGATATCAAAAAGGTCAAGAATTAAGCTGAATATCTGATATCTCAACTTGTTTTTGTTTAGATGACGTAAACGACACACTCAACTTTAAATAAAAATAAAATTATTAAGCTTTACCATCCGAAAAACAAAATACTTCGCAAAATCTAAACAGAAGGGTGTCAAACAAATAACAACACCAAATCAAACGAAATATCTTCCTGGTAATTTAACTTAAAGGCCGGCAATTGTTTAAGCTGTCGAATAACATCATTCCAGACGACTTTAGTCTTCGAAGGTCAATCTTTCAATTCGGCTTAATGGGGAAAAGCGGAGAAAATGGATCTTTGTAACACTTTCCACCGATCTAAAAATGCCAGAGGGGTAAGAGAAAACTCAAGACCCGTAAAAAACCGTATTTTTGAAGTGAACTTCCTGAGAAAAAATATTCGGAGCATAGTGAGTGGCTTAGTTAAAGTGTGAGGAAAAGAAAAAACTGTTGAGGGTTTTTTTAGTGTTGAAGATATTTTTAGGTCAGGCATAACATAATGAGATTAATACAATATCTAAATTTAAATATTTCTTTTATTCGCATTACTGGTTTAAAGTCTCCAGTGCACGTTTCGCTTGCCATTTTTACGTCATCAGGAGTGGAATTTGTGGCAAAACGGTTAATTTTGTTATCTGACGCACAAGAAACTAATTTTATTAATTTTCGGGCAAAAGTTTATTTTTATCTGATATATACAAGGTGTGTTAATAAAGTAATGACACTGGCGATAGTTTAAGTAAGTTTAGAAGTTTTAATTAAGATAAAATGTCAATTTTTTTGTATTTAAAATGTGTTTTTAATTACTATTGAGAGCGCAAAATAAAATATATAACATTTAAATGAAGATAATTATTGGATAAGACGGTATTTATAAATTTTAATCTTCGAAAAGCTTTTTTAATCTAATATAAAAATTTGTCCATGTAAAAGAATGGATGACAACAGAAGCAAAATCAAGAATATTTAGTAAGATAATCAATATAATGAAAAACGGCTAGGCTCCAGGAAAGCACAGTGTAACTGTCGAAATGCTAAAAGCTGGTGGTCGGACGTTACATAAAACACTGGCAAACTTATATTCACAATGCCCCAAAGAACAAAAAGTACTTGACTAATGGAAAAATGCAGGAGTGATCCTTTTACATTAAAAGGCAGCACAGGAAGATTTAAAGAACTACCGTCCAATAAGCCTCCTATTAGTAATGTACAAAGTTTTCACTAAGATAATTTCTCAACAAACAACTGAATGACGCACAACCAAGAGAACAAGCAGGATTGAGAAGTGGATTCAGTACAATGGATCACATCCAGGTTGTACAGCAGGCCACTGTGCTTGGCTTTTATCGACTACGAAAAAGCATTTGACTCCATCTCAAAGCATGCAGTAATGGATGCACTGCTTAGCCAAGGGGTAGATAAAGCATATATAAACCTATTAGGATCGATATATGATGGAGCTACATCCACAATTCACCTTAATGATCTTGAAGTGGGAATTAATGTAGAACGAGGTGTACGGCAGAGTGACGGAATATCGCCTATTCTTTTTTCGGCTGGCCTTGAAGAAGTATTCCGTAAACTGGATTACGTATTCCGTAAACTGGATTGGGAACAGGATGGAGTAAAGATCAACGGCGCAAACTTAAACCAACTTAGATTTGTAGATGATATCGTTCTCCTTTCACAAGACCCAGAGGAGCTGCAAAGACGCATACAAGAACTGCAAAGGGCTGGTGAACTATTTGGCTTGAAAATAAACGTGAAAAAGAGCCAGGTTATGTTCAAAACTTTGCTCAGGACAGAAGAATTTCAGTTCATTTTAGGAAGGGATTTGGAGATTGTGGAGAGCTTTATATATCTTGGGCAGAGGATTTCAATAGAGGGGAATACCACCCGGGAGGTGGAACGGCATGTTAAATGTGGGTGGCAGGCGCTTGGCAGGCTCAACATTGTGTTTAAAACTCCCACTTTGCCTGAAAAGAAAAGTCTTCGATCAGTGCGTTCTACCCATTATGACATACGGCAGTGAAACCTGGACACTCACATCGCAATCGATTCAAAAACTTCGGGTAGTACAGAGGGGAATGGAAAGATGTACGCTTGGCATTACAAGACTAGACAGAAAGTCCTGCGCATGAATCAGGGAACAAACGAAAGTATGTGACTTCATTGGAAGAGTAAAGCAATTGAAATGGAGATGGGCAGGTCATATAGCGAGGTGAAGGGATGACCGATGGACCAAGGCAATCCTGGAGTGGACACCGCTTGGTCGCAAATGTCCGCGAAGAAGACCGAAAACACGATGGATTGATGACATCGTTACGTATATTGGACCAGAGTGGCAGAGGAAAGCCCAGGACCGTGAAAGTTGGAAACATGCTGAAGAGGCCTTCTGGGGAATTATTAGTGTGGTACTTCTAAAATGCTCGTTTGCGTCGCTTCAATGCACTTTCGCAGTCCGAGTGCCACCAAGGATGTGCTGTGTTCTTTTTCAATGGGATCAGTTCCTGTGCTTTTTGTGTAATTTTTTCTGCCTGTTCCTTTTCCCATTCCTCTGTTATGTTGGATTCCTTGATCCTTTTTGTGTGGAATTTCTGTAGATGTGTTTTCTTGTGATGAATTCTCCTCGGGGTGAACTGGACTTTGATTCGTGTTAGGTAGTGGTCTGAGTCAATGTTCGGGGCCCTGCAGACTTGGACATCTTGGATATCTCTCTTTGTTGTTGGTATAAGATCGCAACGTGGTCTGTCTGGAATTCTCCAATGTCTAATTCTCCATGTTTGTGGGTACTGTTTCAAGGATAGAAAAATATATTTTATATTTTGTTCGGGAGTACAGATGGTTGTCGAGTTGGTCCCTCTCGGGAGCTTGCAGACGTTTCGCCAAAATCTCATTTGGCATCTTCGGTGCTTACCGTCGAGAAGGTTCGTGACTTCCAGAAAGTCACGAGTCAACTCAGGCTCATGCTCCTGATTTTTTTCACTAAAGCTGAGCTATTAAAGATTTTTGCCAGTTCGTCATTCATTCTAATTCTCCAGTCTTCGTCCGTTTGAATGGGGCCATATACTTTAATTAGCATTATTTGGTATAATTTAAATTATTTTGTCCTGGATACTATATAATAAATGCATTTATCTATAGACTACTTTGAAATCATATCGTTCTTATATTGTTAACAAAAACTAACTAATTGTCAACTATTATTCAATTATATTCATTAATAAAAATACACAGGTATTCGTACAAACCTTCTCTATAAATTTGAAGTGCATATGTTAAAGTTCTTATAAAAGACTCTCTACCACGATAGTTGTTACAAAAGGGTCCTCGGATCTCTTTCAAGATGATCTTATAAGCTGCTACATTTATGCATGAGAATGGTGCTTAACGGAACTAAGGGAGTTACTCTTGACAAGAGGTGGTAAAAAAAAAGCAGGGAAAAATAATATGAAACTTTTCCAACATCCTTCGTGTGTAATTTTTTTTCGATAAACTTCGATGCTGTACTGATTCTTTTTTGCTCACTGAAAAAAAATCATATTGTCCAAATTCCGACCTTTCGAAATTGGAACGAAAAGGGAATAAAAGTGAAAGCAATGTTGATCGATTGTCTCAACGTAATTGATGTATCTACAATGAAAAATATTATTAGTAAAAACTAGTAATAGTATTAATATTAGTATAAAAATAAATATATATATATATATATATATATATATATATATATATATATATATATATATATATATATATATATATATATATATATATGGCTTGAAAATAAACCTGAAAAAAAGTCAGGTTATGTTCAATAACTTCGCTCAGGACAGAAGAATTTTAGTTTTAGGAAGGGATTTAGAGATTGTAGACAGCTTTATATATCTTGGGTAGAGGATTTCAGCGGATTTTTCATTTAGTAGGCTCAACATAGTGTTTAAGAGCAGACTCCCACTTTGCCTGAAAAGAAAAGTCTTCGATCAGTGCGTTCTGTCCGTTATAACATACGAAAGTGAAACCTGGACACTCCCATCGCAATCAATTCAAAAATTTCGGGTGGCATGGAAAGATTTATGCTTGGCATTACAAGACGAGACAGAAAGTCCTGCGCATGGATCAGGGAACAAACAAAAGTCTGTGACATTATTGGAATAGTAAAACAATTGAAATGGAGTTGGGCAGGCCATATAGCGAGGCGATAGGATGACAGATGAACCAAGGCAATCCTGGAGTGGATACCGCTTGATCGTAAACGTCCGCGAAGAAGACCGAAAGCTCGATGGATTGATGACATCGTTAAATATATTGGACCCGAGTGGCAAAGGAAAGTCCAGGACCGTGAAAGTTGGAAGCATGCTGAAGAGGCCTTCATCCTGCAGTGGATCGATACAGGCTGATGATGATGATGATGATGATGATATATATATATATATATATATATATATATATATATATATATATATATATATATATATATATATATATATATATATATATATATATATATATATCATACATATATATATATATATATATATATATATATATATATATATATATATATATATATATATATATACATATCATACATATATATATATATATATATATATATATATATATATATATATATATATATATATATATATATATATATATATATATATATATATAAATATATATATATATATATATATATATATATATATATATATATATATATATATATATATATATATATATCGAAATAAAATATTAAAATTGCAAGTTATACCAGGAATATGGGTTAAAATGTATCAAAGAAATTCTTGTAATTTTGTTATGTGCATTAGGCCTGATTGCATTTTTAATTTTTTACTGGTAGCTTGCTGTTTTTATTGTTTAAAGATTTTATTATTATATATTAGGACATCTGTTTTTTTTTTATTTATATTATTTTAAGGAGCATTTATTTAAATTACTAGTATTATTATTATGTATTTATTATTTTTCCTCTTTTAGAAAAGCACATCACGCTATCAAGTTTAAGACATGAACTTACAGAAAAATCAGTCATGTCCATAAGGCAATAGTTCTTTGCAAACGGTTCTACCATCTATTGGTTTCAAATACAAAAAGGATAACAGCAGGAGATATTTGATTGAAAAAGCCACTATTGCTGCACATCGTACAAGATTGTTGAGAATTTATGTACAAAATTTACAAAAAAAATATCGTAATGTCGTTTTTCTGGATGAAACTTGGATATTTACAAAAGGAAATCCTAGAAAATCTTGGCAAGACACTTCTGAAAAAAGTGTAAAACGTCCCATTAGGCTTTGAAGGAAAAATATGTATTGTAGTAGATGCAGATTCTGAGAATGGCTTTATTCGAAATGCAGGCCTGGTATTTTCTTCAAAGAATAAAAATAGTGATTATCATGGGAAAATGAATAACGACTTATTTCTGCAGTGCTTGAGAAATAAGCTTTTGTGTAATTTAGAGGAACCATGTCTTATAATAATGGATAATTCTCCATATCATAGTGCATTAAGTGAAAAAATGCCAGACCTAAGTTTCAGAAAACAGGACATTATAGAATGGTTAGAAAAACATAATATCGATTTTCAAAGAAACCTAACAAAGTTAGAATTATTACAAATTGCAAAAAAGTATGGAACTGAAAGAAGGTATATAGTAGATAAGGAAATTTGGTTACATGGGCATGAAGTGCTTCGTACAACCAGTGCGAATTTAACGTCACAGAGTTAATATGGGCCGATGCAAAACAATATTATGACAAACATATTGGAATGGATGGGCATAGTGATAACAATATTTTAGCTTTGTGGCAAGAAGCCTTAAACCAAATTACTCCAGAAAAATGGAAGACGTGTATAGATCATACAAACAGAATCATACTAGATTGGTACAAAAAAACAATAATTACAGAACTGTCACCCTTAATTATTACCATTAATGATGAAGAAGATACCGACTCCAGCAGTGATTCTGATGCAGAAAATTAATTTAACAGTTTTTCTATTTAATTTTATCCTAGAATAGGAATGTGGGGCTTTGTGAAGTGGGGAAATAGAAAAAGAAGAAGCAAATATAATTTTCTTAGCATCATATATAGCAGAATTCACATGGGGAATTGAATCAAATAGAATGTGAAATTTTATGCTTGTTGAAGAATTTAAATTCAGGAGGTTAGTGGAGAACAGGGCAGTAAACTATATTTACATAAGTTTAGTACATGTATTCTTATATTTTAAGAAACCCGCTGATGAATGATATACATGTTGGTTTCTATAGGTTTATTGATTAATATAATTGGTTCAGTTTTCACTATTTTCAAAATAATGCAATCATATTGTTTACATTGGCCTTTAATTGTATCATTGTATTAAACGATATAATCCATAAGTATATCTAAAAAATAAATAATGTACATAATGACTGTTCTAAAATAAAAAATAAAGCTGAAACGATTATTATTTTAATGTATTAAAACCTTTGTTTTTGCCAGTTTGCTGGTTTCCAACTTTATACAAATTCTTTAGATTAGGTAATTTTATTATTAATAATTAAAAAAGTTCACCATTGAGGATGTGCTGAATGAATCAATTGTGTTGGTTTCTTGCCTTGTTATTCCTCTTTTTCTAGTTGATTCACTATTATAATGCCTGGATCTATGACAGCTGGAATGACACACAACTTTTATATAAAAGAAAGCATTCTCCTCAATTTCTTGATTCTGTTCTTTAAAATGTGTAACAAAAAGTTACCATATATTATTTAAAAACAAGTAATATTCACGATGTAATTTGGGGAATGTAAAAGAACAACCAAATTGGCATAATTAAGTACATGAAAAATCTGTCTTTAAGACTTGAATGACAACTTTTCTCCTTGCACTTGAACTTGACTTCTTGGAGACCACATTTTAGACTAAGACATTTGATTTTTCCTTCATAACCAATGCAAGAGTTCAACAAATGTTCTTGTAAGTTTTTTTATAGGCCAACGTCCTCATGCAGCTTGAACATGTAGAGCTATGCTCTATTTATATTTAAAAAATGGCGTATATTACCTATTTTACAAAGAAAGCAGTATTAAAATAGTTAAAGTTCTAATAAAAAACCGGTAAAAATATAGGTCTTAACGTCCTATACAAAGCAAACAAAATAACGTCCTGACAAAGCAAACAAAAAACATTTTAGATGTACAGAACCAGATCATAGATAAGATGGCGTTTCGATGCTGGGAGGGCGTATAATTAACAAATATCTTAATAAATGTTATTATATTTTATTCGTTTTAAATCATTATTATAATTTAAAATTTCAAAATCTACAAATAGGGGCTCTACTGACTGATTTGCAAACTAGAGAGCTGGCATCTGATTGGTGGTTCAGATGGATTTTGTTTGTGACGTAATCGTCAGGTTTCGTGAATCGGATTATATATATATATATATATATATATATATATATATATATATATATATATATATATATATATATATATATATATATATATATACCCACAAGGTAGCGTAACGCAACCGTGGAGGGAAAATATTACAGAAATCTTTCACCTTTTCTCCACGTGGTGCCACCGATCGCCTTCGCCGAACTGTCAACTATGCGATGCCACGTGTCTCTCGGGACCGGTTTCTAGCCTTTCAGCCGTCATCAGCCGAGCTCTGGACGAACGCAAGGAAACCAGTTCGGAGAGGCAATCGGGGCCAGACCAGATCAACTGGCCATTTTAATGACGGGTCGTGATCGCACACAACTCACGCCATCATACGGCGAATGCTCGTAGCAGTCAGGACCGCTCGTAACTTTCTGCCTGGAACCTCGGGTATAGTACCAGGTATGCCCACAAGGTAGCGTAACGGAACCGTGGAGGGAAAATATTAAATAAAAGGTGAAGAAAATATTGAAGAAAAGGTTAAATAAGGGTGAAAGATTTCGGTAATATTAGAAATAATATTAATATTAATATTAATTATAGGATTAATAGAAACCGGTCCCGAGAGACACGTGGCATCGCATGGTTGACACTTCGGCGAAGGCGATCGGTGGCACCACGTGGAGAAAGGGTGAAAGATTTCTGTAATATTTTCCCTCCACGGTTCCGTTACGCTACCTTGTGGGCATACCTGGTACTATATCCGAGGTTCCAGGCAGAATGTTACGAGCCGTCCTGACTGCTACGAGCATTCGCCGTATGATGGCGTGAGTTGTGTGCGATCACGACCCGTCATTAAAATGACCAGTTGATCTGGTTTGGCCCCGATTGTCTCTCCGAACTGCTTTCCTTGCGTTCGTCTAGAGCTCGGCTGATGACGGCTGAAAGGCTAGAAACCGGTTCCGAGAGACACGTGGCATCGCATGGTTGACAGTTCGGCGAGGCGATCGGTGGCACCACGTGGAGAAAGGGTGAAAGATTTCTGTAATATATATATATATATATATATATATATATATATATATATATATATATATATATATATATATATATATATATATATATATATATGAACGTGCAGACATTTCGCCAAGATCACACTTGGCATTTTCAATACTTGCCTGAAGACTGAAAGCTGTGGACTTCGACTTCTTCAGCTAGGTTTTTTAGTTAGCCCGGAGGCTGCTCGTTTCCAATGAGATTTCGACCCTGAGGTGGGCACTTTTTTGTTTCTGGGGGCCTGTAGCTGACTCTTTCAAGCTGTGGAAACAGTCTCGTGATATTTATATTCTTCTGGGTCGATATTTGGGGTGTAACATTGGTAGTCAGTTGCTCTCCCGACTGCTGCCGGTGAGCTAGGTTGATTGCTGGTTTACACGTATGTCCTGTTTGTAGATGGTGTTGGATCAGAGCCGATGTGGTTCGTTTATTTCTAACCGCCAATTTGTGTTCCTCGAGCCGGGCTGATATTCTTCTATTGGTTTGTCCGACGAATGCCCTGTTACAAGTCCCGCACGATATACTGTATATGCCCGGATTTTCTAAAATGATGTGATCTTAGATTTTGATTTGATCTTTTGATCTGAAATTTCTTTTGAAACGTCTGCACGTTCCCAACAAACGGGACACAAACAATCAGATGTACTCCCGGACTAATAGTTTAATATATATATATATATATATATATATATATATATATATATATATATATATATATATATATATATATATATATATATATATATATATATATATGTACATATTTATGTTCAATGTTGACGTTTTTGATGTTTTATGTAAAATGAGTCAAAATTTGAGAGTTTTGCTGTCACATGTTTTCATAACAAAAAAAAGAGAAATGCATGACTTAAAGATCTTGCAACCAAGCCATTAAAAAATTATTTTGGTGTCTTTGGAAAAATGTCACCAATAAAACGTTGAAACACACGGATGATCACAAAATAATGATCAAAGCAGGCAAAAGCCCAAACGGTTTTTATGCTGCCCACTTTGTTGTAACTCGCCACAAGATGGCGCTGCAGGATATCAACTTCTACACCGTATATCCAATCGCTATGAAAATTGGTATACATAGATATTTGAACACGGTCAATATTTTTGCGTTGTCCACTTTATTCTACCTCGCCACTAGATGGGGCTATAGCGCATCAACTTCTACACCTTAACTACATCTTTCCCTGCTTACAGTATTTAAATTTAAAAATCCTACCGTACGATAGACAATGTGGCTCAATGGATATAGATAAAAATGAAAGGAAATTTGTATAGGGCGGGTAGCTTAACTGAACAAAGCCCTCAACATGTAATCAAACGATCTGGGTTCGTTGACCATTGATAAGTCAAGTATATGTTGCTTACTCCAGAGTAGTATGTTAATTATACCTTAGCTACAATTTTTCCGCAATTTTCTACAACGCTTTATAAATTCTACATCACATGCAGACCATCCATTTTAGATATATGATTTACGTTGGGGGGTACAGCAGGATGATTTACGTTGGGTGGTACATTAGGCGTCTACGGAGAACTACTTTGGGTAATGATTTTAAATTTTGGATACTTATGTAAATGGACATGAACTGTGTTCGAAAAATAGTGAAGTAGGTTCGTGGAAAAAAAAATTATAAATAAAGAAAATTCGCTCGCGCTCCACGTTCGTGATTTGCCATTCCTTCACCCGCCATCCAAAGCACCAGCATCTTCCAGGACTGGTCTCTGGCTTTAAGCCGCCATCAGTTGGCCTGAAGCTGAACGCCTGGAGAGTGGATAAAGGGACGACTAAAGCCATAACCATATAAATCGACCATGCCGAATGGTGGCTGCAATCACATGTAGCGGTAAACTGTTCGTGGCTATCAACGCAAATTTTGTGTTTTATTCAAGAGTCACCTTTGACACACAACCCACTACCAGTTCTACCAATATTAGTTAACTTAACTTATGTGAGATTCTATGCATGTATTATATTTTATAAAAGTTTTATTAAATAAATAAATAAATAAATACACACTTTATTTAGCATATGCAGCTAATAGTAACAAAACAAAATCAATATACAAAAAAAAATAAAAGTAAGAAAAATTCTAAAAAATCTTAACAAAAGAAAATACAATCAAAAGGCAATAACCAACATTGTTCAAATGATAAAACACTCTATTGCTTCAAATAATAATGTAACAGTCTATTAAATACATGCACATTAGGAGCGCTCCCTATGTGGGCGGGCAAAGCATTGAAGAGACAAACACCTTCCCAAAACAATGTCTTCTGGAGAGCAGTAGTTCTCACAACTGGTACATCATAATTGTCCTTAGAACGGACATCGTAAGAATGTATATTTACTCTTTGTACCAAAAAAGTATTCAAATAATGGGGCAACAAATTATGTTTTATTTTATATATCAATCGAATGTTAGCCCCTTCAATGGCTCGCGCAACTGAAAACCAATCCAATGACCGCAACATTACCTCTATCGGTGTATACCTATTACAGTTCAATAGTACACGCATAGCCTTGTTCTGCTGTATTTGAAGTCTACCAATACTCTCCTTATTACATGATATCAGCACAGACATAAAATAGGTAAACTGGTGTAAAACTATAGTATTATATACAAGCCTCTTGGACAATGGTGATAAATGTGACGATATACGACTAAAGAACCCTATTTTTTCCCAATCTTTCTACATAGATAACTGACATGATTACAAAATGTTAGCTGAGGATCCAACAGTACTCCTAAGTATTTAATTTCATTAACAATTTCAATATCACAATTATTTATAATTATTTTTAACCCTAACTCATTAAATCTTTTGCAGTTTGCTTTAGAACCTACCACCATGCACCTTGTTTTCAATTCGTTAAGTTTAAGTTTATTTTTGCATAGCCATCTAAATAGTATTGCCAGTTCACTATTCAATGTTTCAACCATCTCAGGCAAATTATACCCAGACACAGATATGACAGTATCATCTGCAAAAAGACTAACAAAACATTTATCCAATATTGTAGAAATATCGTTGATATATATTAAAAACAGCAACGGGCCCAAAACACTACCCTGAGGAACTCCCCACGCACTTTCCCTCTTTGCCGACACTTTTCCCTCAACCCTCGTCCTATGATGTCTGTCTGTTAAGTAATTCTTGATCCATTTTAAGGCTTTCGATCTTACACCATAACTTAATAATTTTTTACACAGTATATCCCGGTCGATAGTTTCGAATGCTCGCTTTAAAACTATAAATACACTAAGCACAGTTTTTCCGATCGACATTATTATTAAGGTACTTTTTCCTCTCAAGTCGCATCATGGACAGTGCAATATTTCTTTTCTGCTTATAAATTCTCCAATCATGTTCATTCTTTGTGAAAGAAAACTTTCTATACGCTCTGTCCCTCTCAACTTGAGCATTTCTTAGCTCTTTGCTCATCCAAGGGAACTTTCTAGGTTGTACTAATTTTAAGGGAGCAGCCATATCAATAGCATCATGTAGAGTTTGCATAAAATCAACATATAATTTACTAACGTCAATGGAATTGTAGTCCCAATCATTCCCCATCAACTCAGTAATCAGCCTCGAGACTGCTTGCTCATTGAGATTCCGAGCATACATATGTTGAGGTGTTTCACATACAATACCCTGAAGTTTAAACTCGGTACCAATAATCTCATGATCGCTTATCATCGGAAAATCTCTAACAAGCTCCACAGCTCCAAAATCATTGGTAATTATGTGATCAATCAGTGCTTGTGAGATACCACTATTGTGGGTTTCCCTAATAACAATCTGTGTGAAACCTGCTCCACTGATAATATCTTTCAACCTTCTAGACTCACTGCTTTTCTTCAATAAATCGATATTTATATCACCCAGAAGAAAGGTTTTATTCATTTGAAATTCATTATCACTTAGATTGTCTTCCAAATAGTTTAAAAAGTCACCTACAGAGGCACTAGGTGATCTATAGCAGGCCACTACCAAGAAAAACAGCTTATTTATCTGTATCTTAACTGTTACGACCCAGTAACGGGTTAGAACTGTCTCAACAGAAACCACCCAATATTTCAAGCCAGATTTAATATAAATAATAGCACCCCCCGTATGACGACTATCCGAAAAACAGACAACAGCCATATATCCAGTTATGTTAATTTCGTTCTCTTCTACATCTCATGTTACATGAGTTTCAGTAACACACAAGATCCATGGGTTTCTATCTTCCACAAACTGCCTCAGCTGCAACATATTTCAAATTGTTTTTATCAAATACTAGCTAAACAATGCCTCTCTATGACTCTGTCTGATATAATGAATAAGGGATGTAAATAAAAGTATTCAAACATAGATTCATCGAGGAAACACATCATTCAATTTAATACCCTGCTTTGCGTTGCTGTGTCTATGCTGTGAAAGGAAATGAAGAAAATAGATGTTTTTTCAGAGAAAATCGATTTTTATTGTAAAGGTAGTGGATGGACTATATTTTTTGTTTTTCCGTTTTGTGCATAAACATAAAGATCAGACGGTTTACCGTCTCTGCAGCTTGCGACGTATAATTGTCCATGAAAGAAGCGTTCGCTTTCTAAATTTCAACCGCACACTTGCAAAAATTCCAATTGCGCTTTATTGATAGCCATAGCAAACTCAAGGCGTATTGGGAATTAAAGTAGTTTAAACTCGAACATCATGTGTGTCGGAATGAGTAATATTCGTGGAAGTAGTACTTCTTCACCTTTATGAGGTCCAATCAGAATTGTTGCTTCAATTAGATTATTCATCAATTTTTTAACTACCAATCGTGCACCATCGCATAACTTTGGCTGATTAATGTTTCGGAGTAACATAATTGTCACTCCAATTTTCAAATTCAGAATGTGTGATAGTAATCCGGAAACATCGAATGAATTAAGAAATTCCGTTGGAAAATTCACTACTTCACATTGGTTCATCACGGAGCTAATATGTCGTGTACGTTGACATTTTCAGCTGCTAGATTGGCTTGTTCGCTTATGAATACGCTTGGAATACGCCGAAATTTCGCCCGGGTGCGGTTTTCGAATTGGGTGCCCGGAATCTGACAGGTTTTATTTTACTATAAAAACACGCACGTCAATCGATTAACTACTTTTCAATTTTTGCGAGCACAAACATACGGAGGCAAGAATTTATATATATAGAGGTGTGTTATTCCTTCAACATTTTTAACATTCCCCCTAGTGATAATGAAGTATCGTGGTAGATACCCATTAACGAAAAATATTTTCGGGTTTCCCCCTTTCTTTCTTCCATAAAATTCCCTCCAAACCAATTTGCTTAATTCGGAATCTAGTTTAAGGGCTTTCAAGAGGGATTAACTTGAAAACGCTTATGCCAGAAAATCTTCGTACATCTTAGCCCCGCGACGTTATGAAGGAAGGTGATGATATGTTAATAGGATGAGATCCCTGATTTGATAGGCCTTATTCGGAATTAGATAAAACCTTTTGATGGGTTATTTTATCAAATTAAGGTTTTGATAAGCTTAAAAGTAAACAGTGTTTAGTTAAGAACGTAAACTTGCTATTCCAGCATATACCAGGTGTGGTGGTTAATAATTCTTAATTTTTTCTTTAAAAAAATCACGTTTAATTTGGTAGAAAGGTAAAAATTGTTTATTCAAAGTATACGCCATCTCTAGCTGCACATTGTTCTCATCTCTCTGCCAATTGGGCTTTTGAACATTTTTTTGTATCATAAATGGAAAGATTATATATATAAACACAAAGACACAAAAAAAAGATTTTTAAAAATGTTTAGCTCGTCACGCCCTCTTGCGGTCGTTTTAGAAGCTTAAAAATATTTTTGGTGAATTTCTCATGATCATTTTTAGTACAATTTTTTTTCCCCAAAGCTGTGGGATAAATAGTTTTTAAGATACGGCCGCGATCCATCCTTAATGAGACATCTGGTACATACAATATACAAATCGTATATGTCTGAAAAATAATCACAATTCTGACGCAACGGCAGGTCATATATTTTTAAAAATTAAAGTCGCATGGCCGATGTAAATAACAAAAAAGGAACGTTTTCCTTCAAAATTTTAATAAAAGCAAACGTAGATCAAAATGACATTTTAATGGGAAGGCTGACTCAACATTTTTTTTTAATATTGACGGTATAGTTCGATAGAGCCATTCAAATACAATTATTCAAATGTTCATCTGAAAATAGGTTGCGGTATTTGCTCTTAATCACTTTCATGTTGTGGAGAGAAGATTCACATAAATAGGTCGAACTAATAACGGTTTCATTTTTAAGGCGACGCTAACTAAAACTGAATATTTGTCTTTACTTACTAAAGGCCAGATACATTTTATATTTAACTCCAAGTATTTTAAGGCTAGATCATTTTGAAGAAATAATATTCGTTTCTGTTGTAGCCCTATCGTCGCCTAAATGCTGCATAACATAACTGGCAAATTGCTCAATATTAATTTCCAAGAAGGATACGATGTTCGAACGATGTTCGAATATTATGTGCACATGATATTTACTGTCGTAAGCTCGCAACTGATCTTGAGATATATTTTCTGAAAAAAACAGGTAAGTGCTTGGTATCGCGGTTGATTAGATCTTCTTCCCAAAACTCAAGCTTTTTGGTGAACGCTTTTATATTTGAAATAATTTCCGTTAATTATCTGTCTCTCACTTTAAGCTGTAAAATAAGTTCATTCAATCTCTCTGTTATGTCCACCAGAAATCCAAAACTTAAAATTGAAGCCAGGTTAAGCTTTCCAGTTTAGGAATGGGTTTATCGCGTTTTTTTTTAAATTCAATTAGAGCAGGTAGGAGATCATTAACACGTTTCAGTACTTTTCCTCTACTCAACCGTCGAATTTCAGAGTGAAGACGTAAATCCCCATATTACTCAACCGTCGAATTTCAGAGTGAAGACGTAAATCCCCATATTCACAGTCTGTTTCATCGGTCAGTTCTTTGAATAATCTTTTCAGTAACGACTGAGCTCTAACCTTGTTCACAATTTTTCTACCATTTTCACAAGGTCGTTTTGTTAGAGGTTTGTTAGAGGTGTTTAAAAGAGGAATTCCCGAAAATTATCATCCGTTCGACCTGATGTCACAAGATCCTTTTCGGAACCCACCATAGTTGGAGCTCCATCTGTTATCAAACCTATCATTTTAAATATTGGAATTTTCTCAGACAAAATAGCATTTTTCAAACGAGAAGACAGGTCCTGTCAAGTAGAATGCGTTTTTAATGGAATAATCTTCAAAAGTTCTTTAGTCATCAAATCGCTAAAAATCATCCTGACGGAAACAGCGACCTGAGCGTTATCAACCACATCTGTGGATTTATCAAGTTGCAGGGAAAAATAACTAGTTATCTAAGTCGCGTGTTAACTGTAAACAAACATCACTGCTCATTACTTCTATTCGTCTCATTACTGTATTGGCAGACAATTGCATCGTTTTTATGCCAGACACTATCTCGTTTTTATTATCCAGTTTATAAAATGTTATCTTGTTTATAAAATGCATGTTGTATTATTTCTCCTTCTTTATAAGGCTTCTTATTTTGTACAATTATCTGCGACACGCTATTGGAAGCTTCAGTTGCAGTCTTATGTCAAATACTTTTAAAAATGTTGATTTTTATTTAGTTATCTGATTTTTCAACTTTTCCTTTCTAGTGGTAGAATGTAAAAAATATGATTTTTCAAATGTCGAATAAACAGTTTTATGGAGCCTTTCAATATTCCTTTCTTAGCAACGGATACAGAAGGGTTATACAACAAGCACACACTTTTACTTTTAATTTCTGTCAAGAAGTATTGTTCCTCCCACTTATATTGAAATTGTATGTCTCAACTTTTTTACCACTGGTTGCCATACTTGTAATTGTAATTGTAACGTAACTGAACACTGAACGCGGCGTCGTCGGACGGGTGTATCTATATATTCTGTAAAAAACAGTCGGGATCATTCCTGAATGACCGATTGATTGGTCGCTATTCACTACAATTTTCTCGATGGTTCCGCGGATTCTAGTGCGGTGACGTCAGCGGCTAATCTCAAGCGCCTACGACGTACTAATCAGACCGTAATCAGTAACAGTAATATAAAGATTATGAGTTCGACGTCTGAGGATTGCTTATAGCCGTGAGTTACCGAAATTATCCACGCGAGCTACCGGTAGCTCGCGATCGGCGGGTTAGTAACCCCTGGTCTAAACCAACGCCTACAAGCGTCTTGCGTTGGGACATTATACGACGGCTTTCACTCGCCTCTTTCTTTTGAGTAAACAAGAAAAACAGTGCGTACCGCAAATGCTCTTTATTTGGCTCGAAACTCGACATGTTTACCACACGAAAAAAATATGTCGCTAACTCGAAATCGTTTTGTCGTTTTGAAAGGTACTGTCCTAACAACAAAATTACATAAGATATTAAACTGTGAACCGACCCTTGTTTTCAGGGTCATTTCTTAAAAAAGTTAAGAATTATTAACCGTCACACCTGGTAATAGCAAAAGTGTTATTTCATTTGTCTGAAGAGTTTTGCAAAAAAAAAAACAAATTACAACAATAAGATGAAAAAATATATTTCATTATTTTTCCATTTGGAAAACTGTCTAAAAGTTTTATCGTGACTGGCTGAGTATTTACTTAGCGAAACTAAGTTGAAATTAATTTTCAATTATTGGAATTTTTTGTTATTCAGTTCATCGTGCTATGAAGGAATGGAATCTGTCTTTTGCATGTCTTGATAGATAAACTACAGATTAAAGAATTTTAATATAGTCTAGTTAGCCACAGAGCAATCAAGTTAAAAGTTTCCTACATTTATATTCTTAGCCAAACTGAAAATACGAGATGTGTAAATAAATTATTGAGACCGGTGGTGTAGCGTTTGGAAAGGAGGCAGGTCAACATCCGATGTGTCTTCAATGTGAGTTTTAACTTCCTAAAATCACTTGGCGGTCAGTAGCAATTTTTTCGTGACTGTGGCGAGACCTGTAGCGGAAAACGAATGGTTTCGGACAGTCTTACTGTTACAAGTGTTTACCACACGATGGCTTGAGCTGAATGTGATTATAGCTATCATCCGGTCACGGCTTTGGTCGTTCTTTCACACGCTTTCCAAGCGCTCAGCTTGAGCCCAATTGATAAAGGCCAGAAACCGGTCTTGGGAGACGCTTGCTGGTGCTTTGGGTGGATCATCACCATCATTAGCACCCCATATCGATCCACTGCAGGATACAGGCCCCGTCAGCATGCTTCCAACTTTCACGGTCCTGGGTTTTCCTCTGCCACTCGGGTTCAATATACTTAACGATGTCATCAGTCCATCGGGCTTTCGGTCTGCTTTGCGGACCTTTGCGATCAAGCGGAATTCATTCCAGAATTGCCTTGGTCCATTTGTGGTCCCATCACCTCGTTATATGGTCTGCCTATCTCCATTTCAATTGCTTTACTAAGTCCAGTGATGTCACACACTTTCGTTTGTTCCCTGATCCATATGCAGGACTTTCTATCTAGTCTTGTAATGCCAAGCATATACCCTTTCCATTCCTCTCTGTGCTACCCGAAATTTTTGAATTGATTGCGATGTGAGGGTCCAGGTTTCATTTCCCTATATCATAACGGGCAGGACGCACTGATCAAAGACATTTTTCACCGGCAATGTGGGAGTCTGCTCTTAAACACTATGCTGAGCCTGTCAAATACCTGCCACCCACTTTTATCAGGTCAGCTCCCGGGTGGTATCTTCCTCCATTGAAATCCTATGCCCAAGATATATTAATGGGCCCACAAGCTCCAAATCCCTTCCTAAAACTGAAACTCTTCTGTCCTCGGCAAATTTATTGAATATAACCTGACTTTTTTCAGGTTTATTTTTAAGCCAAATGGTTCGCCAGCCCTTTGCAGATCTTGTATGCGTCTTTGCAGCTCCTCTGAGTCTTGTACAAATATATATATACATATATATATATATATATATATATATATATATATATATATATATATATATATATATATATACGTTTTTTTGGGATTTTGGATAAGTATTTTTTACTGTTTTGTTAACGTTTCAGTTTCTTTTATTAAACCATTCTCAGACTAATTAGAATTCTACAATATATACTTTTGTTATAATCAGCACAAATTTACATTTTAACACATACATACTATATATTGTTGAATAGTTGAGTTTTTACATTATTTAAGTTTTTTACATAAAATATGATATTTTTTGATAAATTTTGAGTTGACATATTTTTGACATTGATAGATTTTAGATTTTTTTTTGTTACCTTTTTTAATTTTTTATTATAACCTAGCAATTTTGTATTTTTCACTTGTAACATTTCTAATAAATTTCTTTTTCTATATTGTTTTTCAAAATCTAGAATTTCTAAGTTAAAGTTGTGGTCATTATCTATGGATATGTTCTGAAAGAGCAGTTACTTTTGATTCCAGATATCTAATGCTTTTTTTACGTTCATTGATTCTGTTTTTTAAATATTGTTTAGTTTGTAATAAATAATGGCCACAACTTTAATTTTAATAACATAACAATTTTAGATTTTGAAAAACAATATAAAAAAAGAAATATAAAAGAAATTT
>JARFXV010001588.1:95000-292500 GCA_031761425.1 Cosmopolites sordidus
ATATATATATATATATATATATATATATATATATATATATATATATATATATAAGGAGTCACATTAGCTGTGGTGTCTAAGGCGTCAGCCTTACATTACGGCAGTTAATGTGGAGCGGGTTCGAATCCCGTACTAGGCAAAAAAGTTTTTCTAAAATTCTTGTGAATGTTTCTAGGTAAGAGTGTAAAATCTGACCTCAATCACGCCAGTTCGAGGCTGGGTAAGGCCGGATGTCTCCTGAGAGGTTTTCTGCGTTGGTCACTCGCCAATCGGTAGGCTTCTCGAGATATTTTCGGTTAAGCACAAAACCAAAAGTTGATAGCCTGAGGGGGGTGCTGACTGGGGTTTTCGGTAGCTGATGACCTGGTCAACTACGTCACATTTTATAGCTCCCATTTTCGAGAAGTACTCTCAGAAATTTTTATACAGAAAAACTTACAACGGATTCTTGACCAGCACCATCTTAAACCAACTGGGTGTCTCAGATATTTATGATATATTTATATAATATTTTTTTAATAATTACATGTACTTTCCGTTATTAAAATTATGTTTGCCGTGGAAATCACAAATTGTAAACTGATTAACAAATGTGACTTTGACTGATTGACTTGTGTTATAGTGATTTCAAATGGAAATAATGACTTATTCTTTAAAGGGAAAAGTATAGATAATAAAATTAGTTGATGAGGGCACGCGAACTTCTCGTGAAGCAGCAAAAAAAATTAATAAAAAACATCCAAAACGGAACATCAATCATATTACATTTTCTTGCCCAAACCAATATTTTGATCAAAACGGAACTGTTAATAATCTTCCTAATCAGCATCGTTCTCGTGAATTTCGAGCATCTAAATTGGTTCTTGATTATTTTAATAATAATCCACACTCAAGCGTTAGGAATGCTAGTACAATTTTATATATCCTGAAAAGTACTATCTCGTTATGCTTGAAGAAAAATAACAAGAAACCTTTTAAACCAAAATTTCTTCAAACACTTAAAGTTGGTGACAGTTTTAGTAGAATGGAATAGTGTTTATGGTTACAAGGCATGTTTATACAAGATCCTACATTTCTAAGAAATATTTCATACGCAGATGAAGCCACATTTACGACTAATGGTATCGTACCATCACAAAATATTAGTTTTGATTGATTGCGCGGTTGGTTCTTGGTGAAACATAGTAACAATGATAATAATTAAAACACTTGGTATTTGTTTCACAATATATTCAAGATATTCTCTAACATGTTTCGGCCTCGCGACCATTCTCAAAGAGAGTTATGTATAAACTAAACTAAGTTTAGTTTATACATAAATGTCCTGCAGCGCCATCTAGTGGAGAGTTAGAACAAAATGGATAGCATAAAAACCTTCTCCATGAAAAATACTTAGATATGCCAACTTTCATAATGATCGGTCAAACGGTGTCGGAGTTTATCAATCTCATATATACGGACATCTCATATATAGCAACATATATATATCAACCCGCATCAATCAACTGCAGGATGAAGGCCTCTTCAGCATGCTCCCAACTCTCGCGGTCCTGTGCTTTCGTCTGCCATTCGGGTCCAATATACTTAAGAATATCATCAGTCCATTGTGTTTTCGGTCTTTTCCGTGGACGTTTGCGATCAAGCGGTATCCAGTCCAGGACCGCCCTGGTCCATCTTTTGTCCAATCGCCCCGCTACATGGCCTGCCCACTTCCATTTCATTTATTCTTTCCTTTATTCTTCCAATGATATCACTCATTTTCTTTTGTTCTCTGATCCATGTATATCTCTCCATGTATGTTCTCTGATCCATCCATATATATATATATATATATATATATATATATATATATATATATATATATATATATATATATATATATATATATATATATATATATATATATATATATATATATATACAGACACAATTGCAACTTCATTCAATGTAGCGTATTTAATTTTCGCCTGTTACTATTTTGTCTGCTTTGATCACTATTTTGTAGATCATCCGTATATTTCGACGCCTTATTGCTGGCATTTTTCCAAAGACCTCTAAAGTAATATTTTCAACACACAACCGATAACACAATATTCTTTTTCTTTAAACCAAGACAATATAATGAAATTCCTTCGCAAAACACTTCTTTTTTAATGGCTTCGTTGCAAGGCCTTTAAGCCATACACTTCTCTTGTTTTTTGTTATAAAAACATGTGACGGCAAAACTCTCAAACTGTCCTTCATTTCACATAAAACGTCAAAATTTAAGATAAATATTTTTTCATATAAACATTTCCGACTTTTCCTGTGGATTTTTCAAAAAATTTCTTTCATACAAACTTTTTCCTGGCAATTACAAACACAATAATAAAAACAAAAATCACCCAAATCGGTCGAGCCGTTCTCAAGTGATGCTGCGTCACACATGTCGCAATTGATTTTTATTTATAGAAATAGAAGAGATAGAGTTTTTATTTATATAGATTTAGAGGAACTATTTTGACTAACCAGAAAAGAGTATTTTACCGAGAAGAATTATAAAAATAATGCTAATTTGTGATCATTATAATTAATAATTTGTTTGTGAGAAATTATTAACAAAATTCGTTAAATGTTTATCATTGTTCCTTCTTTTTTCTAAATTTTCCTTTAAAATGGTATGTACAGATGATTTAATTGGTATATATTTTAAATTGAAAGGTGTTTTCAAATTTTATGTCATTACGAATGAACAAGAGTTGTTCCCTGTTTGAAATTGCTAATGATAAAATCTTAAATCTATCACTACATTATACGTTTAGGCATTCAAAAATGGCACTGATGTTTACGATATTATGCAGTCGGCCATCAGACAGACTCTACATAACATATTCTTTCAATCTCATATAAAATAGATATTCAGTTTCATCTAGAAACAAACAAGAACCACACCTAGTGTTATACTTTTAAAAAATCTTTTTTGTTTCATATTTCGAAAATATATTATATTGAGAGTATACTGGCAAGAGGAAAACTAAAAATATTAAATATTTACGCAGTTATTGCACATATAGTCAAGCGCGCCGGAACCCGAGAAGGGTTAATCAGCATATTGGCCTCTGAGATGGGCAAATGAAAGAGTGAGTGGGTCACTATTTAAAAGAGACAGAGAACGAAGAGTTCCGGGAATATACAGTACTTAATCGATGTTAACACGACGAATGCACTGCTTCGAATGAGCTCTGAGGCGTTAGGCCGTTAGGTTACTGCGCATCCAAATCTTAGAGCCTGAGCTATAAATATCGACAGGTAAAAACCGAGTTATTCAATTACAATATGATCCTTTCTATTACCGGGGTGTTTTGGAAATTTAGCTGGTCATTTGTGGTTATTATATAAACATTTCTTAAGGATATTTTTATTTCCAATATTTATAGTAGGTCTAATTCTTTACTTTTCTTTTCTGAATATAATAATTTAACATTGTTTATATCTATAAAATGATTGTTTTTAATACGATGTGCTTTTTTATATTATTTAAGATATCTTTTTTACGTTCTTATATAATATCGCTCGAAAAACTTCTACAAAAAGACATTCACAAGTTAATCAATTTACTGATAAACACAGAGAATGTTTCAAGGGATAGTGCAAGTGTATTTGTGTGTATAGTGCAAGTATAATTATTGGTACCTATGCCAAAGTTTTCGCTGAAACCATCAATGAGGCGCAAGTGACGAGACAACCGGAGGAGTCTTTCCGAGACAAAAGTGAATCTTTTTTGCGGTTTGATGGATTTAGTGAATAAATTCTATCATCAAACTTTCGCTGGACCGTCCAACATGTGGTTTTCGAAGTAGAGGAAGGTGAATTGTATGGGCTTGGAATAGCAGATTAGCTCTAGGTATGATATTTACCGATTTATAACAATGAAATCAATAATTTTATCTTCAAACGCGTTTTTCTCAAAACTACATTTTTCATATTTGCTGCAGTTCTAACTCGATTACAAATCATCCGATCGATTTAATTTTTTTCCAGGATATTTTGTATTTGTTTCTCCATACAATGACCCTCCAGTTTTTCGATTGAATAAAACGTGTAATTTTACCATGCCAAAAATCATCAGATTTTTGAGCAAAAATTTAAAGTTTTTTTTCAAAATTCTGCCATTTTATTAAATTTTATTTATTTTTTCACAATCCCGGATCATTGTATAGGCAAGAACTTCTAGATTAATTAACTTTTTTATAATTTCAGACGCTGTGAAGGCCGCAATCACTGCAACAGTGGGTGAACTTTTTTTAGAGAGTTGGGAGATGACGAATAACTTGCCAAAAATCTTTTTTTTTATTCAAAAAAATTACTGTGTATACATTATTTATGTAAAAATATATCCTCAACATTTTAAAACATTCAAAGCAATACTTTTCTTTATAAAAATTCCCAAAAATCACCTTTTTTTGGGCAATCACATTAGGTATGCCCTTTAAACTAAATTATAAATATAAGGTTGATGCTTTACTATTTACTTTGGAGCACCCCTCCTTTATTATTATTATTATTATATATATATATATATATATATATATATATATATATATATATATATATATATATATATATATATATATATATATATAATCTGCCAATGTACACCCCTATAAAAGCCAAGCTGTAAGAATTTATTCTTTTGTATTATCGAAATATTCCTTCGATAGGTTCCGTCGTTGACAATAGCTCTCATACTAGATTAGCGATTTTACCAGTTTCTCCTGTCTTTCGTTTCCATGAAGTTCGTTTTTTATGACCTACAGATGAAAGGTGAGATCCCGAGGGAACAATACAGCACAATTTTTGGATTTTATTGACGTTTCTGCGGTATAAAAGTAGATGCGTTATCCAATGTGAATCCAAAAGAAATCGCTAATAATCTGCATCAACATATATCAAAAAGGAGATAACGATTATTCAGTTTTATTTTAAATTGGTGGTAAATAAAAAGGGTCATTAAAAAGGGAAGAAAAAGAAAAGATAAAAGGTGAGATTCCAAAGAAAAAATTTAGTGCCATTTCTGATTATAAAGGGTGTCTCAGAAATCTTTTTTCGTTTTTGATACATGAAAAATAAAACATCAGAATTAATTCAAACTTGTTTAATTACTGTTAAATTACAGAGTAATTTTTGAATGTTTATTTATGAAAAACAGTCATCCGTAAATGCGCACCATCCGTTTCATTACACTCATTTAGCCTGGAACTGAAAGTTTCAATCATTCGCTAGAGCGTCGATCATCAATCTCTTGGAATCGAGTGGATTTCGTCTGTTATTCTTTACTTTAAAACATTTACATTGGGTGGTAATGGGTTAAAAACATTACTTTTTAAATAGCTTCATAGGAAAAAATCAGCAGGTATTAAATCTGGACTCTTTAATGGCCAGTTGATGTCCCCTCGGCATCGTGAAGAACTGTTAAAAATCATTTGTGACGTGGGAAGTTGTTGGAAAAATGTGTTGTGGTTGTAGCCAATCTGGTTTTGCATTTCTGGAGCCAAATAAGTCCGAATCATATGGCAATAAGGATCGGAATTAACAGTCTGAGTGCGACCACGGTTACCCTTAAAAAAGTCGTAAATGTAATGGTTTCTGGTGTAGTTCCAGCAGATTGCTAGGAGCCCAATATATACATTTTTGTTTATTCACTTGGCTTATGATGTGGAAATTCGATTCATCAGAAAACCATATGTTACTGAAGCTCCTAAAACGATTTTTCATTGCCCTGCAGAATTCGACTTGTTTAGCTGGATCATCAGGCTCCATCTCTTGCACAATAACAATTTTCTAGGGGTAGAAATGTAAATCTTTGCGAATAATGCGAACAATGCTTGATTAAATTCGCACTTGGCATATGTCTCATGGTCGCTAAATTAAAATGCGTTCTGTACAGACGTCGAACAATAGTGTAAGTATCGTTGTTTTTATAAAATGTATCGCTACTAAACTTAAAAAGTCCGTTCTGACACACCCGTTATTTGATGCTCTACTAAGACTAATTTTTGAAATCTTTATAAAAGAAGAAGTGTATTAAAAAGTATTACTTTGACTTGTACGTATGAAAGCATCGCACGATCTTCAAGTTGAATATTAAAATTCAAAATTGAGAGACGTCAAATACATCCTTGTACGTACAACGTTGCCAATACGGTCTCCTTATCCTTCTTATTTCCTTATTTAATCGAAATTCCTCCGCCGGAAATATTCTGCATATTCACCCAAGCGCTAAACGCTGCTGTGCGCTGAATAAAAACCGACGGATGGTTCGTCTCCTCGGGGATAACATACTCGGACATAATTAATCTGAAAGTCGACATCAAGACCCACGCGCTATCTTACTGACGTTCGTAAGCTCGGGGAGCATTATCCTGCAAATGGGGCCGGATGGCACTGAAACGGCTTTACAGGCGCCAACCTGAATAGAAGACATTCTTTTCTAAATGAAAATAATATAACAAATCCTCTATTATCCACCGTCAATTCAATTTTGAAAAGATTGAGCTTTTCAGTAGGGTTTCTTTTTGACGATTTATCTAATATATATTTGACAGTTATAGTTTTTTCGTTTTGAGTGTTTGAAGTGAAAACTTCTTTAGAGGCGTTGAGCGATTTTCGGTAGGGGCAAAACTTATGGGTTTGCGTCACCGACATGCTAGTGACGTTTGCGCCAGTCTGGTGACGCCAATTGTGTTTTAAATGTGTTTTAATGTGTTAAATTAAATTGTGTTTTAGATAATCATTATTTTAATTAATTAATTGTAGAATCACTGTGCAGTACAAGAGTGAGTACGTAATATACTAATATTTTTATGTGGAAAAATGAATAACAAAAACAAAGCATTTATTTTCGAATATCTCCGATATTCATAATAATGTTTGCGTAAAACAATTTGATATTATTTATTTATTTTACATAGTGGCTTAGGAGAGTTACTAGCGTGGTAAAATAGATTTCTAGTTGTTGGATAGTATTTTTGTTGCGGATTTTAAGATTAAAAATTCTATAAAATTTTATAATAAATTTAATTTCTCAAAATTATTGTTTATTGGTTTAAACTGTCAAAAATAAAATACGTGTTTTAATTATTTTATTTATAATGTTTGAGTCGTATCCGTTATTTACTGCGATCTGTTTGATACCATTCAATTCTTTATTACAATTATCTATTGACATGGGGATATTTAATCATCTATGATTATACATAGTATACTATGTATATACATTCATAATCTATGTTCGGAAAGGCTTCCGCGGTCGGTAATATTAGAATTACTAGGTTCTCGGGTAGAACCGCGTTTTAGATTTATAAAATTTCGACTTACGGCTTCCACTTTGAAGCCATTTTCAAGAGAATCTAGCTGATTTACTCCGAGGCCTCAATCTGCCTACTTCCCAGAGTTCACAACCAAAAAAGAACGTAGACTTCTGTATTAATAGGTGAGGTTGTAGGTGGGGCGCTCGGTTCACACCTTCGTCATTTGGCCGCACGGACCACAATCTTTAAATCTGTTCTTTTCGCATTTGAACAGTATACATCTCCAGGTCCTATTTACAATAGAAACTGAAAACAATTCTGCTCTCCCTTTTCTTGACGTTCTAATATCAAAAATACCAGACCAAAGCTTCTCCTATTCTGTCTATCGTAAACCCACCTTCACAATTAAATTCGGTGCTCAAAACTTTAGTCACGAGATCACTAAGTTTGTCGGATATGGAACATAGGCAAACAGAACTTAATTCATTAGAAACGGCGCTAATTCAAAACGGCTATGACATGCGTCAAATAAAAAGGCATATTAATAAAGTTCAGGCAACTGGTCATACCAACTAATCTATTAGAGAATTGTCCCAAAATCCCAAAGTTCTTCTGCCATACATCAAGGGAGTTACTGATAAAATTTGCCACGTATTCAGATCCCGTAATATCAAAACGATATTTACAACAGAAAGAAATACATACAGTTTCCTCAGACCAGTGAAGGATAATATTTCACAAGAGTCACATGGTGTCTATGAGATTCCTTGCTCTAGCTGCTCCCAAACATATATCGGTCAAACGTATAGACGTATCCAAAATCGCATATACGAGCATTCTCTCGCCGTCCGAAAATCTGATCGCTCCTCGACTTTAGCAGAACGTCATCTTCAAACGGATCACAGAAATAGATTTCGACAAGGTCAAAGTAATCGCACCTATATATTCCTACAAACCCCGCATAATTCGTGAAACAATTGAGATCGAAAAACGTCTAAACTGCTTAAACAAGAGGGACGACGGTCTTAGACTTCCAAATGCATGGGAGCCGCTTATTTCCAAATTGCCCATCCGAAACCCTTCTAGTCAAACGTCTACCTCCCGTTACACCCCACCCCTCAACAGAGCGCCGCACCAACAACCTCACCTATTAATACCGAGGTCGCGCCGTCCACTTTCTTTTCTGATTGGGAACTCTGGGGAGTAGGCAGATTGAGGCCTCGGAGTAAATCAACTAGATTTTCTTGAAAATGGCTTTAAAGTGGGAGCCGAAACGTCGAGATTTTATAAATAGATAGATTTTATACATAGATTATTAAATATCCCCATGTCAATAGACAATTATAATAAATAATTGAATGCCATCAAACAGATCGGAGTAAATAACGGATACGACCCAAATGACATCCGGTCGATGTCGAAAAAGCAGCGTTCAAAACAATTACATATACGGAAAAAATTACCAAATTAGTGTCGAGATATTTATCCAACAGTATAAATATTGCTTTCAAAACAAACATTAGTCTAGGACGCCTCATTAAAAACAATAAAAATCAAAGAACTAAATTGTATAAATCAGGAGTTTATTTAATTCGAATCGTTCGAATCCCGTACTAGGCAAAAACGTTTTTCTAAAATTCTTGTGAATGTTTCTAGGTAAGAGTGTAAAATCTGACAAGGAATCACCCCTCAGTCACGTCAGTTCGAGGCTGGGTAAGGCCGGATGCCTTCTGAGAGGTTTTCTACGTTGGTCACTCGCCAGTCGTTAGGCTTCTCGAGATACTTTCGGTTAAGCACAAAACCAAGGGTTGATAGCCTGAGGGGGGTGCGGACCGGGGTTTTCGGTAGCTGATGACCGTGGTTCGGAACCCACGTTAAGCTGTAGGTCCAGTCGCTAAATAGCCTTCTCAGTTGCTGATGCGCCACTAACTCCAAAACTTTACTTTACTTTAGTTTATTTAATTAAGTGCGGGTCGTGTCCAAAAGGCTATGTTGGACAAACAGGAAGATCTTTCTCTACTAGGCTCAACGAACATAAAAGAAGTTATATCAAACAACAAAATAATTCTCAGTATGCAAACCACTTAATGTTAGAAAAGCATACTTTCAATGATAATTTTATAATGTTATATAATGAGAATAAATCCAAAAAAATTAAATCTTTTAGAGAGCTTAGAAATTAATAAAAGGAAACATTTGGATATTTTGCTAAATGACCAGCTAGACTAGAATGGTTGACCGTTATTAAACTTATATTGCCCTCCTAGACGTTGACAAAAAAATGGATTTCCCCACTATCATGTTTTATTAGGTCGATGGTCACTTTAGGTAGTGGTTACTTTTTTCACTGTTAGTTTAGTATAGTTTGTATTTGAAAAAGGCACTGTGTGTTGAAACAATTGTCATACATATAATTTTAAATATAGCGAAATTTTTTTAGATATTAACCTTTGTTTATTTAATTACAAACAAGTCATTTCAAAATGTACATGTTTTTGTTTCCAATTTCTACAATCTTGCACAGAATTCGTGGGGCTTATATTAATATTGGAACAACCGAGACAAAACACCAATACAAAAGAGGGAGGAAAATGTTCATCTTCTCATAATTACAGCATTAAATCCTCTTGAATTAATTATAATTGCCCACTTTGTGTTGTGACCTTCTCTACTTTTATTAATTACAATGTTAATAAGCCACAATAATGCGATGATCATTTTTGCTAGATAGATTTTTTTTTTAATTAACTTCTTTGATACCTAAAAAAGTACATTTTTCAAAGAGATGTAATTAAAAATTTATTGAATAATTACCTACTAAACAAGCTCTTTCTTTTTCACTACAATGAACTCTAAATAAAGAATTTATTACTGACTGAGTGAATAAATTGATTTAAAGACGAAAATATTTATTTTTTTTTCACAAGACGTTGAATCTGCATATCGGAAGTATATAGGGGAAAAGAAAAGATGCAACGCACTGTATACATATTTGAATGAAACTAGAAATATAATTATTGCAGATTTTGAACTCAAAAATAGATATACCTTTCATTTGTTTACCTTTCTGTTTCTGTGTAGGATTACAAGAAGCGTGGCAAAGTAAAATGTTTAAAAATATTTGTTTGTATCATGCTGCAATGTCTTCTTCGTATGCTACCAAGCTAAGCAGTATTACTAGACTAATAGAAAAGTTCGCGGAGCAGAAATGATAAAACAACTTTATAGTTGAATATACGGACGTAGCCAAGGCGGGGGTTTTGGGGGTTCAATCCCCCTCCCCCCCGAAATAAGCCAAATATTACCTAATATTATAGATTTTAGAAGACTTCTTCTTTAATGGTTTTAGATTTAGCGCAGAGGAACGAAATTAATTTAACCATTTCATTTAAAGTTAAGAACTTTATAAATATGTCGTAATTTTTCCGATGAATATATAGATATTAAATTTCATGTAAGTATATTTTTGTTGTTTTATTTACTTCAAACTAAACTCCCCTCAAAACGAAATCCTGGCTACGCCCGTGGTTGAATAATTGACTTTATTCCTCGGTATATTCGTCCTTGAGTATTTTTTTCTTTTTTTGGGGTTTTTGCCACGATCTAAAACTCAAAAAATGTTAAAAATATTTATTCTTATGTAAATAAAAAATCACTGGATATAAACAAAAAACCAAAAGGAGACAAATTTCTCAGTGATTCTTTTCTGTAATAACCTAACGAACAAAATTTTAAAAATACAAAAATGTTTTAAAATAAATACAAACTTTTCAACGTTAACGTTTCGGGAGGTCTTTATTAATTGTTACTTAATTAATTTTATTAATTTCTATATACAGGGTGTTTGGTGCATCTTTTGCCAAATTAAACTGGCCGATAGAAGGGGTCTTTTGCTATCTTCTCAGCCTCCATATAGCATTATTGGGCCCCACAGGTTTTTTTATGTTAATTTTTAAACCTTTTTTTGAAAAATTCCAAAAGTCAGCATTGAAACTTATTATTTTTTAACGTGTAATGTTGTAGGGTTGTATGAAAATCAAAATTGCATGCAAGCGACAGTTTTTTCTGGTTTCTAGTTTTTTTTTATCGACTCGTAAAGTTTTTGGAAAAAGTAAATCTAAATTTAAAGCTCAATTTTGAGTTGCATATTACGAAAAAGTAAATGCGATCATGTTCTTAGAATTCTTTAAAAAAATCTCTGGTTTATCCTCTTTCTAACGTTATGCATTCCTGCTATAAAACCGTTTTACTAACTTCACTAATTTGGTAACTTTGGGTATCGGGACGCATTAGGCTGTTATTCGAAATGCAGAATAAAAACTTGATTTTGTGTAAACAATACGCACTAGGTAGATAAAAACTATTATCTCCCTCATACACAGTAGAATTGTATCATAAGTCTCTTTCTTTCATTAGGTAAACGGAAAACCAGTGGTTTCAGTTTCTTTAGTCGAGATTTCACTGTCTTTGCTGATTAATGCATTTGTTGTTCCAACGCAACGACGCTAATCTTTTAATTCTGTTACTTGTGTTATTTGTTTTTGTTGAGTTGTGTTAGTTTTTGTTTAGTTCTGATAGTGATTTCCTTGATTTGATGATGGCTGCATTCAATAATGAACAATACGCTTGTTTACTGTACTGATTGTGTATAGAAATACTTAACTGTTTTTAATTGTATTCATTAGAATCGGGAACCATATTGAATTTATATCTACCGAAGGCATAGCAGTATAGTTATTTTTATTTAAATCAATTATAGTAGTTGCCTTAATCTTCTGTATTTTGTTACCGATTCTTTTAATACCGTTTTGGAATTATTCCAATTAATTTTATGTCCCGATTTCCATGCATATTGACAAATTCTAGTTTTATTAAAATCGCCTTTTTAAGAAGGTTTTTATGTTCTTTATTCTAACATCTAACGGTCTAGATGTCTCACCTATATAAAATTTGCCACATTCGCAGGAAATTTTAAAAAACCACATTTTTGGTATTCTGTTGTGTGTTTTTGATTTGGTTTTTGTTAATATAGATCTAAGAGAATTTTTTTTTTAATGTCGTTCTCTATTTCTCGTTCTAGTCGTTCTTATGTTGTATTTATTTTATTATTGTCAATTTAAATATCATTAGCATACACACAAAATATATTCACTTCCTATCTTTGCATTATATATAGAATTTAATATAATTTATTTTTTAGATTAATTTTGAAAACGGGGGGAGAAGACCTCCCGAAACGTTAACGTTCCAAAGTTTGTATTTATTTTAGAACATTTTTATATTTTTAAAATTTTGTTCGTTAGGCAAATTTATTACAGAAAAGAATTACTGAGACATTTGTCTCCTTTCGGTTTTTTGTTTTTATCCAGTGATTCTTTATTTACATAATAACAGATATTTTTAATATTTTTTGAGTTTTACATTGTGACGAAAACCCAAAAAAAAAGGAAATAACATATATGAACACGCCTCAATCATTCAGACATTACTTATTCTCCCTTAAGCTCAATATATTTTTTCCAATGGTTCCATTATTCCATCTCTGAAGCGATTATCTGGAAGTCTTTTAAAATACTCATCTACGGCTGCAATAACTTCTTCATTTAATTAAAAACGCTTGCCCCGTAGGACTTTTTGAGGTTCTTATGGCGCGTTTGACAAAATAGATCAGAGTGAATTTTTAGCAGAGGATGAAGTTGCGCGCGCCGATGTAACACATAATTTATTTTCTTCTTAAAATTATGGCACCTTCGCCATTTGTCAACACTTCTTTATACATTTCTCGAGGATAACATTCTACACTGTTAGTTTATATTTATAAAAGTTCATTCATATTGAAGTGTATATTTATTTTCTATTGTACAGATTGTGTATCAAGATTTGAGGCTATATTTATATATAAATTATATATTAAGAAATAAATAAATTTTGAGATTGTTGAGTTGATAAATAGTTTAAAAAATATATTAATATATTAAAATTTGATTTTTTACCGAATGATCCTATTTAATATTATTTTTGTATATATATATATATATATATATATATATATATATATATATATATATATATATATATATATATATATATATATATATATTTATCACCATCATCATCATCATCAGCCCGTGTCGATCCACTGCAGGATGAAGGCCTGTTCAGCATGTTTCCAACTTTCACGGTCCTGGGCTTTCCTCTGCCACTCTGGTCCAATATACTTGACAATGTCATCAATCCATCGTCCTTTCGGGCCTCTTCGCGGACGTTTGGGATCAAGCGGTATCCACTCCAGGATTGCCTTGGTCCATCTGTCATCCCATCGCCTCGCTATATGGTCTGTCCATCTCCATTTTAATTGCTTTACTCCTCCAATAATGTCACATACCTTCGTTTGTTCCCTGATCCATGCGCAGGACTTTCTGTTTCGTCTTGTAATGCCAAGCACACATCTTTCCATTCCCCTCTGTGCTACCCGAATTTTTTGAATTGATTGTGATGTGAGTGTCCAGGTTTCACTTCCGTATGTTATAATGGGTAGAACGCACTGATCGAAGACTTTTCTTTTCAGGCAAAGTGGGAGTCTACCCTTAAACACAATGTTGAGCCTGCCAAATGCCAGCCACATTTAACACGCCGTTTCACCTTCTGGGCGGTATTCCCCTCCATTGAAATCCTCTGCCCAAGACATATAAAGCTGTCCACAATCTCCAAATCCCTTCCTAAAACTGAAATTCTTCTACCCTGAATGAAGTTATTGAACATAACCTGACTCTTTTTCAGGTTTATTTTCAAGCCAAATGGTTTGCCAGCCATTTGCAGTTCTTGTTCTTGTCTTTGCAGCTCCTCTGGATCTTGTAAAAGTAGAACGATATCATCTGCAAATCTAAGATGGTTTAAGTTTGCACCATTAATCTTTACACCATTCTATTCCCAATCCAGTTTACGGAATACTACTTCACGGCCAGCCGAGAAAAGAATAGACGATATTGCGTCACCCTGCCGTACCTTGTTCTACATTAATTCCCACGTCAAGATCATCAAGGTAAATTGTGGCTGTAGCTCCATCATATATCAAAGCCAAGCACAGTGGCATGGTTATTCGTTGTGCCTTTTTATGGCCTGCTGTACAATCTGGATGTGATCCATTATACTGAATCCACTTCTGAATCCTGCTTGTTCTCTTGGTTGTGCGTCATTCAGTTTTTTTAATATTCTTTTAGAAATTATCTTAGCGAAAACTTTGTACATTACTGATAGGAGGCTTATTGGATGGTAGTTCTTTAAATATTCCTATACTCGCTTTTTATGTGAAAGGATTACTTCAGTTACTTTTTGTTCTTTGAGGCATTTTCAGTATAATTTTGTCAGTGTTTTATGTATTTTCCGACCACCAGCTTTTAGCATTTCGAGAGTTACACTGTCATTTCCTGGAGCGTTGCCGTTTTTCAACATCGTTACGTAGTTTCGAAAAATGTATTAATGAATATTTATAGGAAATGGAATGGTCTACAAAAAAGGTAAAATAACTTTTTATGATAAAATTGATAGTTTCGTCGAAAAATTGAAAAAATATAAAAATTTATTATTCATTCAATTTTAACCTCGAATAACTTTTGAAATTGTGAATTTATCGAAAATTTATAGGAGACCTTTTTTGAAGAACGTTCAATTTTCTACAAATATATCTAATAGTATTTTCACAGTAATGTTCCGCTGAAGAGCTATAAAATTCCAAAATTTACGTGTGTACATAAGTACACACACGCTAATTTTTTTACAAAGAATTTAATCAACGCACTATTTTCAATAATTTCCATTTTAAAAAATAACACTGATACGTTTACTTTAAGCTGCTGTTTTTGTACGAATAAATGGACAGATCGACTTGAAACTTCAAAATGTAGTAGATTCTATAGTCATTTTACTGTTCTATAGGTGTCGCTCCGTGAGTTTTTCAGTTGGCCTAGTAATTTCAATTCCTGTCATTTTTATTGTGCCTTAAAAAGCCATTATTTTTTTTATAATTAAAACTTTTACCGCTCTCTGTATATTGAATAGTGTAATTTTTGTTAATCATTTTTTTGCGAAACTTAATGGACTCACGTGAACCATCCTGTATAAAACAAAGATAAATATATATAAAAATCTTGAAACCACAGTTAAACTTTCAACTCATTACTGTCGTTCTATTTTACGAATTGTCTCGTGAAAAATCACAAACTTTCCAACACAAAACTCGATAAATCACCTGCTGAGAAACGTCTACCGAACCGAAAAGTACGTAAAACTTGGACGCCCTCTTGGACCAATAAATACAACCTGTAACTGCCGATTCTAAACTAAGATTTATATCCCACGAATATGTCCTTATTTAGAAACAGGCAAAAACCCGTAAATACCGTATCAAAAAGAAGTTATTCGCTGTCCGTCTGAAAACAAAAAAAGTCCCTTCCATTTTTCAAATCGTATTATTTGTTTTTGTTTTGTATGATGCGGAAATTTATTAAAATCTTTTAAGTAAAACTTTATGCTAGTAGTTGATAAAATTGACGTTTTGTGTGGTGTTGATTGTTGCGAATGCCCGCCGTAGGATGGCGTGAGTTGTATGAGATCACAACCGCCATCCAACATGGTCAATTCATATGGTCTGTGGTCGTAATCTTCCATCAGACGCATACCAACGTCAAACTTGAACCCGACTAAGTGACTTCGCTTACATCCTGTATATATATATATATATATATATATATATATATATATATATATATATATATATATATATATATAGCGTAACGGAGCCGTGGAGGGAAATATTACAGAAATCTTTCACCCTTTCTCCACATGGTGCCACCGATCGCTTTCGCCCAACTGTCCACCATGCGACGTCACGTGTCCCTCGGGATCGGTTTCTAGCCTTTCAGCCGTCATCAACCGAGCTCCAGACGAACGCAAGGAAAGCAGTTGGGAGAGACGATCGGGGCCAGGCCAGGTCAACTGGCCATTTTAATGACGGGTCGTGATCGCACACTACTAACGCCATCATACGGCAAATGCTCGTGGTACTATACTCAAGGTTCCAGGCAGAATGTTACGAGCGGTCCTGACTGCTACGAACATTCACTGTATGAGGAACACGCGATGTCGCATGGTGGACAGTTGGGCGAAGGCAATCGGTGGCACCACGTGGAGAAAGGGTGAAAGATTTCTGTAATATATATATATATATATATATATATATATATATATATATATATATATATATATATATATATATATATATATATATATATACCGTCCGCGAGATGGAACGGCTCGTTTAATGTGGCTGGCAGGCATTTGGCGCGTTCAACATAGTGTTTAAGAGCAAACTACCACTTTGCCTGAAAAGGAAAGTCTTTGATCAGTGTGTCGTGCCCGTAATGACATACGGAAGTGAGACCTGGACACTCACAGTCAGTTCAAAAACTTCGAGTTTAGGCACAGCGGAGAATGGAAAGATGTATGCTTGGCATTACTAGACGGGATAGAAAGACCTGCACATGGATCAGAGAACAAACGAAAGTGAGTGACATCATTGAAAGTATAAAGCAATTGAAATGGAGGTGGACAGACCATGTAGCGAGGCGATGGGACGGAATATGGACCAGGGCGGTCGTGGACTGGATGCCGCTTGATCGCATACATCCACGGAGAAGACCGAAAACACGATGGACTGATGACATTATAAAGTATATTGAATCCGAATGGCAGAGGAGAGCTTTGGATCGCAAGAGTTGGAAATATGCTAAAGAGGCCTTCATCTTGCTGTGGATTGATACGGGTTGATTATGATGATGAAACATTCTAGTGCTGCTAAAATCAAATCCATAATATTTTACAAACCATTTAAAAACGTTCTTATTGATTATTAGTTCTCAATATTTTCAATACAGTCAATATTTTAAATAAATTCAAAAGTTTCTGGTGAAAATTCAAATGTAATGTAAAATTCAAATGTAAAATGACCCTGCGTATAACTCACAGTTTCTACAAGTCATCTTTTTCGACATCCTGTACATCTTAATCTTACTTAACACATTTATCAAACATGGACATATGCAAATTAGCTGTTTCCAGTATTGTCAACCTCGATAAAGCCAGCCTCTTCATCCCTCTTATGTCTGTTAACTATTCCACTACGGCAAACTGTAATAACATTCTAAATATTCCCCGTCTGTTCTCGAAATCTCATTCTAATTTTAAAGTCAAGCAAGGTATAAATTCCCACTGAGGTATGTTGCCCCTTAACTTATTAAGTTCGGTTAAAAGATAGGAAATCAGATTTCAAGATAAGTATAATAAAGATCTGTCACATTCTCATTTACCTTCTTCTCGAAAATGTCTTTGTTTGTTTAACATTGAAACTGTTTTTGTTGTTTAAAGTAAACCTTTTAATGTATCACTTCAATGATATTATTTAAAAGAATGTGGTCGTTTCAAGTAAATAACATCAATATGCTTATAATGAATATCAACGTTCAAAAACAGATTAAATTATATTAAATTTAACAGTATTGGAATTGGAACTTCAGAGAAATATTTAGTCGTATTTAAGTTTTTATGACAGTTCTAATATATATATATATATATATATATATATATATATATATATATATATATATATATATATATATATGATGAAGCTACAGCCACAATACACCTTGATGATCTGAAGTGGGAATTAATGTAGAACGAGGTGTACGGCAGGGTGACGCAATATCGCCTATTCTTTTCTCGGCTGGCCTTGAAGAAGTAATCCGTAAACTGGATTGGAAGCAGGATGGTGTAAAGATCAATGGTGCAAACTTAAACCATCTTAGATTTGCAGATGATATTATTCTCATTTCACAAGACCCAGAGGAGCTGCAAAGAACTGCAACCTGGGCTGGCGAACCATTTGGCTTGAAAATAAACCTGAAAAAGAGTCAGGTTATGTTCAATAACTTCGCTCAGGACAGAAGAATTTCAGTTTTAGGAAGGGATTTGGAGATTGTGGACAGCTTTATATATCTTGGGCAGATGATTTCAATGGAGGGGAATACCGCCCGGGAGGTGGAACGGCGTTTAAATGTGGCTGGCAGGCATTTGGTAGGCTCAACATAGTGTTTAAGAGCAGACTCCCACTTTGCCTGAAAAGAAAAGTCTTCGATCAGTGCGTTGTACCCGTTATGACATACGGAAGTGAAACCTGGACACTCACATCGCAATCAATTCAAAAACTTCGGGTGGCACAGAGGGGAATGGAAAGATGTATGCTTGGCATTACAAGACGAGACAGAAAGTCCTGCGCATGGATCAGGGAACATACAAAAGTCTGTGACATTATTGGAAGAGTAAAGCAATTGAAATGGAGATGGGCAGGCCATATAGCGAGGCGATGGGGCGACAGATGGACCAAGGCAATCCTGGAGTGGATACCGCTTGATCGTTAAGTATATTGGATCCGAGTGGCAGAGGAAAGCCCAGGACGAAAAGGCTTTCGCCGTCGGAAATATTAGAATTACTAGGTTCTTGGGTTGAACCGTGTTTTAGATTTGTAAAATATCGACGTTTCGGCTTCCACTTTGAAGCCATTTTCAAGAGAATCTAGTTGATTTACTCCGATGCCTCAATCTGCCTACTCCCCAGAGTTCACGACTACAAAAAAACATGGACGGCGCGACCTCTGTATTAATAGATGAAATTGGGTGGGGCGCACGGTTAAGGGATGGGGATGAGACGGGAAGTGGACGTTTGAGTGGAAGGGTTTCGGATGGGCAATTTGGAAATAAGCGGTTTCCATGTCTTTGGAACTCTAAGACCACCGTCCCTCTTGTTTAAGCAGTCTAGACGTTTTTCGATCTCAATTACTTCACGAATTATGCGGGGTTTGTAGGAATATATAGGTGCGATTCCTTTGGCCTTGTCGAAATCTGTTTTGTGACCCGTTTGTCGAGGAAGTCGAGGAGAGATCCGATTTTCGGATGGCGAGAGAATGCCCATAGAAATAATATAGAACACAAACATGTTAAAATACAAAATCACAGAAAAATAAATATATACACTTAAAAATAATGTCTATGGCCTAAAACGTATGCATATAAATAATATTTTTCAACGATACGGGCCCCAAACAGGTATTAAAAATCTTTTTTAAACGCTAAGGCATTTCACATGCAACCATCGAGATTTGAAAAGACTGGAGCAGTTTCAAACAGAACATCAATTATTTGGTATTATTTGAGAAGATGACAATTAATACTATTAAGACCACTAGTATCTGATTTTTTGTAATTGTTCACCTGTTGTATGTCCCTTACATTGCCGAAATCCATAGTATGTCCAGTACTGAGGAAATGGTCAACCATAGCACATCTGTTGTTATGGTTACGGCAGTCACTCTTGTGCAGTGTCATTCTCTGTTTAAGCCACTGACCGGTTTGTTCTATATAAGACTGTTCACAATCTTTGGAGGTTAGTTTATAAATTACATTTGATTGTAGACTAATTGGAATGGCGTCTCTGGTTTTAGTGAACAGATTGACGACCGTTAGTTGGTTGTATTGATTGATTATTATGTGAGGAAAGTCCTTGAATACTTTAGTCACCGCTTGGGATACACCATTCACTTGTGGGATTTTTTTGTAAACTGTTTCTGGCCTATTATCTTCTAAAGGACCATCATAGAATTGTGTGGTGTATATTAACCGTTTCAATATATTTGTCGGATAACCATTGTTCAGAAACAATTCATATAGAATTTTTAATTTTTTTTGGACAATTGTGTTATATTTTTGGCTCTTGGAGTGACTTGAATGGTAGTTGATGAATCTACTTGCCGCAGTGGGTTTCTGGTATCAGTCGTAGAAAACATCGTTGTTCTGTAATCTTATTACCTTGGTGTCCAGAAAAGGTACCGAATTGTCCATCTCTTTTTCTAATGTGAACTAAATGTCTTTATGTATTTAATTGAACGCATTCAAAGTTAATTCTATGTGTTCATTGGGGACTGCTCAAATTACATCGTCGACATATTTGTAAATAAATGGAAACTGAAACGGTAACTTTCCCATTGCTTGTTGAAACACATGATCTATTGTAATAGTTGCCAATATTGGACTGATGGAGAGCCCATTGGCGTACCTTTCCTTTTTTTATAAAATTTGTTATTGAATATAAAATACGTACAGTTTAAAATGAAGTTTAAACTTTCAAAAAAAAAACCTTCATATGACAAGAATGTATGTATTTTTATTTCCCTCCAGTTGTCATTTAATATTTGTGTTGTGAGATCTTGCGGAATGTTCGTGAACAAGGAAACAATGTCTAGAGATATGAGAAAGTGTTGGGCAAGAAGTGTCATATTCTGCATGTTTTCAACAAATATGAAAGTGTGTTTTGCATTATAGTTATTTTTGTCACCAAATGCGAGTTATAATGTGGTGGATAACATTTTTGACAGTTTATAGGTTGTGGAGTTCTTTGAACTGACAATGGGACGCATTTTCACTTCCGGTTTATGTATTTTCGGTAAAAGCTATAGTCTAGAAAGAGTCGAGTTGTAGATTTTTAAAAGTTTCTGTTTTCTTAAATTTGTAATGATCTGTTTATTGATCTCTCCTTTTTGTTTTTGAGGTATTTATCAACTTATTGTAATGCATTTGTGTATTTGTGGTTGGATCCCTTCTCAATTTTATATATGTGTGTGTTTCTCTTCAAACAGAAAGTTACCTTTATTTATATATTGTTCTCGTGTCATCGCAACCGTAGTACCTCCTTTGTATGATTGTAATATAACAATTTATTGACTTAAAAAAACGTTTGCTTTTGTTGTATACTGTGTGTAATGGGTCAATTTTTTGAACTATTTAGGTAATTGGAGGTTATATTGCTGAATCTTGCTCTGACAATGTCTTTCTTTTGTTGTGGGATTATGTCAATTATGTTCAAATTGTTATTGATGATGGACAAACCAAATTTAGGAATAGGAAGTCGACCGGAATAACTGTGTCAGATTTTTTAACCATTTAGAATTGTTCAAAAAATATACTACTTTATTATTAGTTTTTTAGTTTCTTAAACATTTTAATATTATTTGTTTTAATGTTTATAAATTTACTGTTATAAATGTCAGTGGCTGTAGTCTGGAAATCGCGGAAGAGTTTAGTTCAGAAGATCAATAAAATACATAAAGACATTCAGTTCACATTAGAAAAACAGATGAAGAATTCGATACTTTTTATGAACACCAAGGTAATAAGTTTACAGAACAACGATGTAATCTTGGATTGGCACCATAAACCCATTGCGGTAGGTAGATTCATCAACTACCATTCAAGTCACTCCAGGAGCCAAAAATATAACACAATTGTCCAAATGAAAAACAGGATCACAGGGATCAGCCACAGCACTGTGTTAAGAAAAAATTAAAAATTCTATATACATTGTTTCTGAACAATGGTTACCCGAAAAATATATTGAAACGGTGGATATACAGTACACAATTCTATGATGGGTATTTAGAAGATAACAGGCCAGAAGCAGTTTACAAAAAAATCCCACAAATAAATGGTCTATCCCAAGTGGTGACAAAAGTATTCAAGGACTTTTCTCACATAATAATCAATCAATACAACCAATAACCTGTCGTCAAACTGTTCACTAAAACCAGGAACGCCATTCCAATCGGTCTGCAATCAAATGTAATTTATAAACTAACCTGCAAGGATTGTGACCAGTCTTATATATGACAGACCAGTCAGTAGCTTAAACAAATGTTCTGTGGTTGACCATTTCCTCAGTACTGAACATGAATTTCGACAATGTAAGTCATACAATAGATGAACAACTACAAAAAAAGACTGTTTTTGGAGATGTGTCATATAAGACAAAATAAAACCACGATGAATGTCGAATCAGATACTAGTGGTCTTAGTAGTATTTATGATAATAATTAAAACACTTGGTATTTGTTTCACAATATATTCAAGATATTCTCTAACATGTTTCGGCTTCGCGACCATACTCAAAGAGAGTTATGTATAAACTAAACTAAAGTTTCAAAGTGCTGTCTAATGGAAGTCGGTTTTTTCATCTCGTTAAATTTATTACACTATCAATATTAAGTTCATCAATATATCAATCATATCAATATATCAATAATATTAAGTTCTTTTTCATAGCTGTCTTTCTTAAGTGGAATATTAAGTGAAATATTATCAAAAATATCGCAAGGAATAATGGATATCAGCCAAGCATCATAGATAAAATGATAAAAAACAAGATTAAGAAAAACAACACCAAACATTTTTATGCCGCAATACCCGAAAAAGATTCTAAAAATTGGCATGCTATAAACTATATTCACAAATTAAGTTCAAGAATCACAAATCAGTTAAAGAACGAAAATATTAATATTATCTCTGTTAATAAGAATAATCTTGCATCGATGTTAAACAATAACAAAGAAAGAGCAAAATTTTGTGACAAATCTGGAGTATACGAAATTAAATGTAATATGTGTGACGCTATTTATATAGGCCAAACGGGCCGATCGCTCAATGATAGGCTAAAAGAACATAAATATTCAATTTTACACAATCAGAGAAAGACGGGCTTTGCCGAACATTGTATAGACCAGAACCATTTTTTTAACATTAATAATACCAAATTAATACATAGCTGCAATAAAAGCAGACTGTTAAATTACCTGGAAATTTTCGAAATTAAAAAAGCCATATACGACGGCAAAAACCTAACAAACACCCAGCTAGACTTCGGAAATACTCCAATTATTGATAGTGTAATAAATTTAACGAGATGAAAAAACCGACTTCCATTAGACAGCACTTTGAAACTTTAGTTTAGTTTATACATAACTCTCTTTGAGAATGGTCGCGAGGCCGAAACATGTTAGAGAATATCTTGAATATATTGTGAAACAAATACCAAGTGTTTTAATTATTATCATTGTTACTATGTTTCACCAAGAGCCAACCGCGCAATCAATCAAAACTATTAGTAGTATTTATCGTCATCTTCTCAAATAATACCAAATAATTGATGTTCTGTTTGAAACTGCTCAAGTCATTTCAATCTCGATGGCTGCAGGTTAAAAAGATTTTTAATTCCTGTTTGGGGCCCGTATCGTTCAAAAATATTTTAGACCATAGACATTATTTGTAAGTGTATATATTTATTTTTCTGTGATTTTATATTTTAACATGTTTGTGTTATATATTATTTCTATTATGTTATTTATTAAAATTTTAGTGTCTCCTGATAAAGTCATCATAAAAATGACGAAATATACATCGGTCACATCGATAAACACATCGGTCAATAAGTTCCCACTCTGACAAAACACACTTTTTTTGCAAATTTCGACTTTATTTTTCCTTGTAACGCATTTCATACATTAAAAATTAGGGAAACTTCTGGTTTGATAAATTAGAAGGTTCCTTTATGTGCAATTCAAAATGCCTTCTTTACTTTTTTTATGCATTTCCTCGCGGAAACTCATTATAATACTATCAAACTGAAAATAAGTCTGCAACTAGCGCCTTCATTTTTCAAGCGCAATTGCCCGATAACATTTAATTTTCGAAGCGCTTAAGGCGAAACCAGAAAAAAAACGAGGAAAAGTCCGTAAAAGCTGTATTAGAGGTTTACGTCGCGATACAAAATCTAGGACGAAGTTGGAGGCTATGAAGAAAATTAATTAAATGGATTTAAAAGGAGTTGGATTAAGTTAGTTACGATGTCAGTAAAGAACGTCTTTTTCCTGATCTCTGAAAAAAATATCTAATTGTATTATTTTTCTCTTTTTTTTTGTTCTCAGGACAGAGAAATGAAGAGATCAATCTAGAGAAGAGATAAACTCTAACAAAAATATTAACAAGATATTATTTTAAATGTTGTACTAAAATATTACGAAAGTCGCTCGAATAGTGCTGGGTCTACAAAGTATGACTGTATGCCAGTACAAAACAAAATCAGTTGCACGTCATCGATGACCTATTGAAAGCTGCTTGCTTTTTTTTACCCAGTGATTCTTTATTTACATACAGATTTTTTTGATATTTTTTTGAGTTTTAGATCGTGGCGAAAAACCAAAAAAAAAAAAAAAAAAATATATATATATATATATATATATATATATATATATATATATATATATATATATATATATATATATATTGCGTAATCTATGACCAAACATACTGATAAGCAGTGATCTGGCACTAGCCCATGCAAAAATTCGCTTCCTGATTTTCAGGATCGTTTCTCGTAAAAGATTTTTGCCTAAGCCGTCCTACACAAAAACTTTTTTCCGAAAATATTTTCTAGTTTCTAATTGCGGTGAGGTGGATCGAGAAAGAAACCCATCGACGGTAACAAAGTAAAATTTATGGATTTTTCACGGCCCACAACGTCGTTTTTCACAGTGAATGAAGCATTTTCCAATAAAGGGCGCAATATTAAAAAGGGCCTCATCGAAATTTTCATACCGGGTTTGCATTAAAAACGATTTATGTTACTTTCGAAACCCTATCTATAGTTTATTTCTTGTAACGTGTGGTGTTTCTTCTTGGTATAATATCTGAACTATGTGATGGATCGGATACCATATTCCAAAAAATTTTCAGAAATTTCTCGCGTTCTCATAAAGAATTGTTTGATAATTATGGTATTAAATTTCACCCACACTAATCGAATTGAACTTATTCGACACGCGTTTCGCTAACCATATTATCATTATAAAGATAATGATATTATCATTATCAAGATTTGAATTCTACAGGTAAAAATTGTCAGATGTGATACATAAACTTAGATTGGTTTTCTAACCGTTAGGATGACTCTAAGATTCTTAATTAAGCATCAACATGATGCCCACGTTAATTTATATCTTTACCACAATCTGCCGCCTGATTTACAATTGCCCTGTGTAACAACGCCCACAGCCTTCCGGAATATTAGTTTCGCGATAGAACAGTTGCACTATCCGTAATTAAATTTTGCTTTTACCAGCTCATTATAAATCGAAAGTTTTGTCTGGCTTCAGTTTTTAATTGTTCTACTCCGACCGGAGAAATTCTCATTAAAATTGAATTAACTCCCATTTCAAATAATCGCCAGCTCTATTTTTAAGAAAGGATATTGAAAAAATGTGGTTAAAAGAAACTTATTTTGAAGAAGAAAAAGCTAAATGTCTAGTTATTACATTTATTTTCTTCAAAATTTTCCAGTTAGCTTCTAAATAAGGCCTTTTCATATTTTTTCAGGTGTCATGATGCAACATATATAGGTCACCAATTCTTATGAACATTCAGTTGTTTGTTTCATTATCATCTTGCTTTATTCTTTCTCACCAGATGTCTCTACCCATCAATATCCTTCTTCTCTACAATATATTTCAATGCTATAATTTCCAGTCCCTTTCTAATTCCCTCATTTTTGCTCCGTTTCTGCTTCTTCGATATCCACATTATTCTTCTCAGAAATCTCATTTTACATCCATTCAACATACTCCTATGTCTATCACGTAATAATCATAATTACGTGTGGCAATTGTGGCAGAGCCGGTCGGTTGGTAGTTGGTTTACGGTTGGTAGTATTAGCGCGATTCCAATCGGGAGTAGTTGGTTCGATTCTGAGTACTGGCACTCGGATGGTTGTTTTTCTTTAATTCTTCTGTTCGTCTTACTTCCTACCCCCACACAAACATATATACACTTACATACACACACACACGCCCACATATATTCACACCAAATATATGTGATTGTTTCTAAGCACAAGTAACGAACTCGACAACGAATTACCCCTCAGTCACGCCAGTTAAAGGCTGGATAAGGCCGGATGCCTTCTGAGAAGTGGTCTACGTTGGTCAATCGCCAGTCGGTAGGCTTCCTGATAGACTTATGGGTACGTACATAACCAAGGGTTGATAGCCTGAGGAGGGTGCTGGCCTGGGTTTGTCGGTAGCTGATGACCGTGGTTCGGAATCTACCTTAAGCTGTAGATCTAGTCATTAAATAGCTGATGATGAAAAATAAATATGTAGTTGATGATGCGTCTCTAATCCCAAGCCTTAACCATAATTCTGGTAGAAATACCATTTCATAAATCTTAAATTAGGTTTAACTTACTTTTTCATACAAATATATATATATATATATATATATATATATATATATATATATATATATATATATATATATATATATATATATATATATATATTTGTACGTACTGTTTCACGGATGGAAAAACATGTATTGGGTTTTTTTCCGGGAGTATATTCGGTTGTCGAGTTGATCCCTGTCGGGAGCTTCCAGATGTTTCGCCAAATTCTCATTTGGCATCTTCGGTGCTTACTATCGCGAGGTTCGTGACTTTCTGAGAGAGATCGGTTTACCGTCTGATATTTCTGTCTTTTGGCCTCGGTCTTAGTCGGTAGCGATTGGCTGGCAATGGTGCTAACTCCGCCCCCTGAACCAACATATACAAACAGATTACTCAACGCACAGTCACACCACCATCCCGTTCAAATTTCTTGAAAACATCCTAATCTCAAGATCAATCCGCCTTACGGGCAACAATACACAGCAAGCAGAACTCAACAACACAACTCAACTCATAAACAAAACGGCTACACAAAAAAGACAATCAACCGTGCAATACAACAACACCAAACACAAAAAACGATAGAACAAGACAAAGAGACACTCAATGTAATACTGCCAAACATCATAGAAACAACGAGCCGTATCGGAAGAGTTTTAAGAAAACACAAAACCGGATGTACTCTCCTGGAAAAAAAACCCAATACATACATATATATATATATATATATATATATATATATATATATATATATATATATATATATATATATATATATATATATATATATATATATATATACATATACTCACAACAAAGAGGGATTCACGATGTCCAAGTCCGCAGGGGCGGGAACATTGACCCAGACCACTGCCTAACACGAATCAAGGTTAAGTTCACCCCGAAGGAATCCAACATAACAGAGGAATGAGAAAAGGAACAGGCAGATACATGGAAAAAATTACACAAAAAGCACAGGAACTGATCCCATTGAAAAAGAACACAAAACATCCTTGGTGGGACTCAGAATGCGAAAGTGCATTGTAGCGACGCAAACGAGCATTTCAGGAGTACAACACTCATAAATCCCCAAAAACTCAACAGTTTTTTGACATGACTAGAAAACAGAGTGCATAGGTTATCAGACAAACTAAGAGGAAGTACATGAAAGAAAAACTAGACTCTATAGAGGATAATTTCCGTAATTATATCACGAGAGACTTTTATAGGACTTTCGCAAGAGAAATGCGTGGATCCGCACCACAAAATCTATGCTTTAAAAAGCGGAATGGGAGATTAGCGCTAACCAATCAGGAGAATTGTCAAGAGCTGGCACACTATTTCTCTGATCTCCTCAATTGCCACGAACCCGACAGAAGATTCCCCAAGGAAAATTGTATCTATACCCACTCAGAATCACCACCACTAACACAGGAATAAATCCACAGGCACATACGCAAACTAAAGAATAACAGGACATCCGGTGAAGATGATATCACCGCGGAATTATTGAAAAACCTCGAACCAAATTCACTGCAAGAACTTCTGGCACGAACATCTGGCAAACAGAAAAATTACCAAATGAATGGAAATGTACTCTTATCCATCCGCTGCACAAGAAGGAAGACAGAATAGATGTGAACAACCATAAAGGAATCTTCTTACTAGAAGTCACTTACAAAATCCTCTCAGCATGCCTTCCCCAGAGAACACAAGAACAATTAGAACACAAAATTGGCGTGTACCAGGCAGGCTTTCGGTCTGGTCGCTCATGCACTGAATAAATATTTAACTTAAAAACAATACTGAAATACAAAGCTATCAGGAACATCCCACTCATTACACGGTCGTGGACTTCAAGAAAGCATACGACTGCATCGACCGAAAATCTCTGTTCAACATCCTAAAAGAACAAGGACTCGACCCCAAAACACTACGATTGATCAAGCAGACACTGACCGACACAATCTCTAAAGTGAAATTTATGTGAGAAATTTCCGAACTCTACCTGATAAAATAAAACCAGACTACGCCAAGGAGATGGGTTATCCCCACTCCTCTTGAACCTGGTCCTGGACAAAGTCATAAAGGACTGGGAAAAAGAATTGAAAAATCAAGGACTCTGGAAACTAATACGACTCGGACGACCCAAAAACAACATAGAAACGTCATGCCTAGCCTTCGCAGACGACCTACCCATATTCGCAGGCAATGAAAAAGGGTAACCAAACTGATAGAAGTCCTTAAGGAATATGCAGAGAAAGTCGGCCTACAAATCTCCTTTCAAAAACCAAATTCTTCTGCTCAAAATTAAATGTCCAAAATTTGAACACCAAATACGGCAAAGTAAATAAGGTTACTCACTTCAAATACCTGCGCGAGATTGTCAAATCGACAGGAGGAGGAGAGAAGATAGCACAGAAGATGAAGTGGGCATACGGCAAAACACACAATATCTACAATAAGAAATGCATATCCACACACGCAAAAATAAGACAGTACAACACAGTAATCAAACCTGAGGTACTATACGCAAGCGACATACTTACACTCCACACAAAAAGCGGCGTAGAAAACATACTAAAAGAAGAACGCAGAATTATGAGGAAAATTCTCGGCCCAAAACTGATAGAGGAAGAATACAGACTACATTCTAGAAAGACCAGAGAGAATGTTCAAGGTAGCGGCGGGCATAAGAAAAAGAAGGTTGAAATTCTATGGACATATCAGTAGACTCCCACCGACAAGACTCACCAACAAAATTCTTACATACATACAAGGAGTAAAGTCAAATAGTATCATGGATCGCACAAGTCAGAGTTGATCCGGGAAGTGCACAAATGGGTCCGACAGAGATTGATGATAGAAGAACGTACAGAAACAAAATGCATATGTGAAATGTTGGATCGAAGAGCGTTTCGAAGAGATGGGAGAAGTTTCGAGGAGATCGGGGAAAAGGTGGACGGAGGAGAGAAAGAGAATCTACGGAGAAAGAATGAGAGAGGTGTGGAGGAAAAGAAATAACACTTGAAAATAAGTCAGAATACTTTGCGTGATCCAATCGGATCTATACGCACCTAATAATATATATACACAGTGTCCCTGATAAGAATGCACTCTACAGGGATCTCAGAACCCATAAGAGATACAGAGATGACTAAATTAGAAAAAAGTTGCACCTTACTGAATTCTGCAACGTTACGTTTCAAAAACCGAATATTTCCGAAGATATGTTGGAAAACCGAATTTTTCCGATTTGAATTTTAGTCGTTTCTGATTCTATATGAAGATATATGTCAAAATAAATTTAACATTTTCATTGCCATTTTTTCTCCTCTACAAGATGGTGTAATTAGATGTTTGATCCGACGTTTCGGCTTTTCTCGACCTTCATCAAATTTGTTTTTTAAGTAGTCGAAAAATTATATTTTATGTTTAGTAAATTCCACTTTTTATTCTGAATCCAACGACATTACACTTATTATTTATTACCTTTTCCGACTAAGGGATAACATTAATTATAATAATTTCCGAGTAAGAGATGACAGTTGCATTAGTTTGCAATTCTTTCAATAATTTGTTTAGATGTGACATTTAACAGTATGTCAGTTTGAAAGTTGTTAATTATTATACTTAAAATAATGGAAAATTTTTCTAAAGAAGTAAAATTTGATGATTTACTGTTACATGGAGAGTTATAAGAATTGTAGACATGCAAATACGCAATATATTCAAAAATATACAAAATATACAAAAATATACAATATATACAAAATATACAAATTTAAGGTAATTTGGTGCGTTTAACAAACCAGTGTTACATCGGAAAAATATCACGTTGAACGGTTAATGACCATTTTGCTTACTGTAGAAGAAGATGATACTGTAGGATTTCGTAGTATTGCTACGAAAACAAGTTTCCTTAAAAAAATTCTTTAGAAATTCCGAATCTGTCATACTTTGCTTCCTGGCGATTACAAGCGCAAAATCTTCATCTTCCTAATAATGTTCACTGGACGGACGAAAGTTATTTTTGTAACAATGGCATCTTCGATAAAAAAAATCGTCATTATTCTTAAACACAAAATGAAAATCGTGTTCGAACATCGAGACATTAACACCGTTTTGGATCTAACATGTGGTGCGGTATTTTGGGAACCCGAATTATTGGACCCATAACACTGGGGAACAATTTGAAAAATAATTTCTGTTGATTTCGATATTTAAGCTGTTTTATACGTAAATTGGCATGCTAATTCCAAAACTTTATTTAGTTTTATTCTATCACATCAAGTTTTTTCTCTACAGTTGTTGCGCATCCGACTAAGCTTGGCGAATCACAGATGTCACTACTGCTCTCCTACCGGCGAACCTTCTTCGACCTAGGAGTGAGGGCGTGAGTGACGTTGCGTCATCCAAAACTAGTTCGGTCAGTTACACAACTAAAGATTTTCGTTATGTCTGCCTCTGGTAGTTCTCGTCGTAAGTGCTTAAACAGCCTTGATTCATTTTGTTATATATGTGGCAATTTTACCATCCCCATTCAATGGACTAATATTAGTACATTTGTCAGGCAAGCCTATTTTGCTTATTTTAAAGTGAAAATAGGTGACCAAGATAAATCATGGGCCCCTCATAAAGTGTGTAAGCAGTGTGTAGCAGTGTGTGTAGAGAGTTTACGAATATGGACGAAGAGAACACGTAATAAACTTTCGTTTGGTATACCAATGGTTTGGCGAGAGCCCAAAGATCACTTAAGTGATTGCTACTTTTGCATAGTGAAAACATCAGGATTCAACAAGAAAAACAAACATAAAATTGAATATAAATAAAAAAAATAAATACGAAAAAATTTTGCTTGACAAAGGAGCTAAAGTCACGTACTATCGATCCAGAGAAAGTGGATTTAGGCAGTACTTCATAAATAATGACGGATTTGTATATTACCAGAACGTAGAAGGTTTAATGAAAGAATTGACCATTTCCAACTATAACGCAACTGAATGGCGATTGTTTATAGATAGCTCAAAGCGTAGCTTGAAGTGTGTTCTCCTATATAATGGAAATTTATATGGTTCAGTCCCAATAGGTTATTCAGTTTCTTTGCGTGAAGATTATGTCGACATAAAGAAAGTCATTGACTTGTTGCAATATAACATGTACCAATGGATCATCTGTGTTGACCTTAAAACGGTCTGTTCCCTTCTTGGCCAGCGACGCGGGTATACCAAGTATCCCTGTTTTTTGTGCATGTGGGACAGCAGAGCTCGTGAGAAGCATTGGGTGCAATCGAACTGGCCGCCAAGATCTGACCTAAGACCTGATGATCCAAACATTTTAAATCAGCCACTTGTCGACAGAAAAACATTGTATTTCCGCCTTTGCATATAAAACTAGGTCTTATGAAGCAATTTGTTAAGGCTTTGTCATTTGAAGGAGACTGCTTTAAGTATATCATTTCGGCATTCCCTAGCCTGTCATATGAAAAGATAAAGGCTGGTGTGTTTGATGGTCCACAGATTCAGCAACTCGGTAAAGATGAAAATTTCACTGAAACAATGACCGAACTTGAAAGGAATGCTTGGATGGCTTTTAAAAATATTGTTAAAGACTTTCTTGGAAATACACGAGCCCCAAATTACATCGAAATTGTTCAACAACTCTTGGAGAGCTTTAAAATGCTTGGTTGCAACATAAGCATCAAACTACATTTCTTACATAGTCATCTTGCTAACTTCCCAGAAAATCTTGATGCTGTTAGTGATGAACAGAGACCTAAAGGTTAATCTAAAGGTTATGGAAGCACGTTATCAAGGTAGACGGGATGTCAGTATGATGAGAATGTCCACAAACTGAACACTCCAGGAAAAGCTATAAGAAGAAATTTTTACCATAATATATTTTATTTATTTTTTGTATAAACACAATTTAACTTTTAATAATATGTTAACCTATGTATGAATAAAATATTCCAATCTATTTGGTCAGATCTCACCTTATTTCCTTTCGTATGTACACTTTTAAGGTAAAATGAGGGGTATGCTGTAGCTTAAGAACTTAACGTGATAGAGAAAAATTGTGAATATTTTTGAATTCAGAGATGAAAAATTAGTCAAAAACAATTCACAGATCCAAGTCAACAAAATTGCTGCTCCCCAGTGTAATTTATGAAGGAACACTAAATTCTGAAAGATACGTATGCTTCTTAAGAAACAATGTCGAAGACTGGATAATCTTTATTTGCCGGTAACCAATACAATCTGGTTTAACAAGATGAGGTTCTTCCTCGTAATTCTAGAAATAGTATGGAATATTTGAGAGACCACTTTCAAAATAATTTAATTTCTCATGGTCCCAGAGAGTGGCCTCCCAATCCCCAGACATTACGCCGATGGATTTTTTCTTTTCGGGATTCCTTAATGATGAAGTTTACTGGAAGACTTAAAAATAAACATGAGCTCAAAGCTGAAGCTCGAGCTGCAATAAGAGAAATAACTCCAGAAATGTTAAACAAAGTTATGGAAAAAATTATTTACCAATATTATTTATGTTTGGAGAATGAGGGTGAAATATCTGAAAATAAAAAATAATTTTTTATTATGAAAATAAATTTTTGTGGTAAATAAAATTTACTAGATGAATTTTATTTGATTTCTGAATTGTTTATACATTCACGATATTTTGTTGTTAGTTTCTATTTTTGTAATTAATTTAATATTTTTGTCAATAATGTAAAGAAAATGTTTTGAAAACCAACGAGACTTAAAAAGCAACAATTAAAATTTATTTTTAAATAGGCTTATTTGCATTGATGATGAGCTTCTTAGTCGGAAACGTGTAATAAATAAAAAAGTGTGATTTGTCATTGAATCCAGAATAAAAAGTAGAATTTACTAAACATATAATAAGATTTTCGACCATTTAAATATAACAAATTTGATGATGGTCGAGAAAAGCCGAAACGTTGGATCACATATCTAATTACACCACCTTATAGAAGAGAAAAAGTGGCCAATGGAGAAAAATTGAAAATATCAAATTTACTTTGACATATCTCTTCAAATAGAATCAGAAACGAATAAAATTCAAATCTCAAAAATTTGATTTTGCAAGCCCCTCTAAATCTATTTAGAAATGTATGTTTTCTATAAATAAATCTCAATAATTTTTGATTTTAATTGTTAACCAGTAACCATATAAAGTATTATAAATTCATTCGCTACAAAGTATTTAATTTTTTTGGTATGGAATTGTTCACGCCTGTTTATCAATACATTCATTTTAATATAATTTTATTATACAAGCTAATGTTGAATACCGTCGAAATTTATTTCAACATTTTCAGCCGTCACTGTAGGCGTCTGTTTGATGTTAGCACGCGAATTTGTCGAGTCGGTAAGTTGGTTAAATCGTGTACACAATACACGCATACATCCACGTTCCCATAACATTCTATCGATTTGATTTTCTAGTAATATACCGCAAGTATAGCAGTTATAACAAAAAAATATCGACTTCCCTTCGAACCTTCGCGTTCTTCGTAATCTACAAATATTTCAACAAAATATAGTATGTAAAACAAAACAAACGTAGCAATAATAATGTAGATATGTTGACTAAAAATAATAATGAGAACACAAAGAAAGGTGAAAAGTTTTCTTTTATTTTTAACCACCTCAAATCGTTATTCCTTAACAACAGCCTACACGGTCGTAAACTAAAGTATTAAAACAGAGTCTGTTTCCAAGCTCCTCTACGTGATAAATATTTAAACATGCGACTTTGATCTTGAGCAGAAAAACAAACTGCATTTTAGCACACAAACTGAAAAGAAAACTAGAAAACGTAGAAGAAACTCAACTTATACCATTTACCGCATACATTCCAGACTTTGCATCAATCTACTTTAGCTTTTTTCATTAATTAATATCTTTCCATGGCAGAAGCTTCAATATGGTAATGTGAATTGTTGGTTGAACAATGTGAACAATGTTTGAACAATGTATAATGTGAATTGTTCTGAACTTTCCCGTAGATGGTAATATATTGAAAACAGAATAATATGGCTTCTGTTTTTTCAAATTTATTTCTTGTAGTTGCGATAAAAAAAAGCAATAATTGCATAAATCACATTAACATTAATAAACAATAGTTTCATACTTCTTCTGGGTATGGTTGCCCTTATTGATACTAAGTCAAGATACTAAGTCAAATGTTGCGAGCGTGGTTTCGGGTATTTAGCTAAGCCATTTCTTTTAGTTTTGTAGTAGAAAACTACAAGATCCGAAAAATCAGAGAATCGCTGAAAATAAAAGAAAAGGGTGGGCTAAATTCCCCTTAACGACGCTTGCAAAATTCCAAAAGTATAGAAATCGCTTATAAAAAAAGACTATTTATAAAAAAAGATACACAGCATCGTGGCGACGACGAAAAATAACGTTAACGAATAAACGGACGCCGAGCGCCGCGAACAGCTCCGAACTACCCCAATACAAACTGCGCAGCCGCCGGCCTATAAGACCAAGCGCAATGACGCGTGTATCTCAGCTGGACTTTTTACTCGAAGGGAACGGCCCTTGAAAATGCCAAATGAGATGTTGGCGAAATTTCATGACTCTTTAAAGAACGAACGTATCTATATCCGGTATGAATTATACCAGGTGTCGTTCGCCAGAAATACCGTTCATATATAATTAGTTGTCTGCTTCTAGGTGGCACAGAACGCGCTGATCGCATTAACTTTACATCGAAGCTTGGTTCAGGGAAAATTGGTTGCCAGGGAGCGTTTCACCGGAAAACAACGTGGTTTCTGTGTTCACGCGTACTATCAAACAATTCGCTTATTACGGCTCATCGTTTTTATGGAGCCGAATATAATTTTCACGGCATAAACGAGGCATCAAGTGTTACTTTAATAAAGAAATACTAAGTTTACCATCTGCGGGATAAACGTGTGTGTGAGTTGGTTAAAGAAAATCCATCTCAATCCGTACGGAAGCAAAGTAGCTGGGTACACATTAAAACATCTTCACTACATGTTGTTTTCAAAAAAGTTCTTGCAAATTGTTGCAAGAAATGAAAGAAAATGATTTTATTATGCGCTTGAAGGAAAAGTTGGAAAGATTTAACAACTGTGACAATGTATTCATTTCATTTAATTTTTTTTTTCATTTCATCAGTGACGACGCTAACTTTCATTTAAACGGCCGTGTAAACAAGTTAAACTTCAGGTACTGGGCGGAGGAAAATCCCAAGGAAAAACCAACCATCACATAGCCCAAAAGTCGTTGTATGGACTGCAATGTTAGTGCTACAGGCATAATTGGCCCATACTTCTATGAAGATGCCAGAGGTAAAGCGGTCAATGTTAATTCAACTAGGTATTAGGAGATGATACGAGGTTTTTTTCCACCAATCACTGCAAGAATATAATAAGGAAAGTTGGTTTCAGCAAAACGGTGTTACGTGTCATACCTCACGTGTTTCTATGGAAGCGGTAAAAGAATTATTCCCAGGAAAAGTGATATCCCGTGGAGATGATATAAACTGACCCCCAAGAAGTCCATATTTAACTTCACTGGTTTTTTTCTTTTGAGGGAGTTATGACAAGTGCAAAGTTTATAAAAATAAACCACGTATCATATTGCAACTAAAAGAGAATATTGTTCACGAAATCCACTAGATATCCAGATGTATGCGCGGTAGGGTGATAGCACATTTTCGACCATGCTTGCAAGCGCCGCGAAGGCCACCATCTCGATAGTATATCTTTTGCTAAATAAATTTCCAAATATTGTAATATAATGTTATAATAAAAAAATATATATAAACTTAATAATAAATATAAAATTCAAGGTATAATAATAAAATTATTATTAAATCAACTTCTATTATTTATACCTACAAAAATGAACAACAGTATTGGCATATATATATATATATATATATATATATATATATATATATATATATATATATATATATATATATATAGCGATCCACAACATCCAAATCCATTCATTCTTTTGCCCTCAGCAAATTTATAGCACATGACCTAACTCTTCTAGGTTATTTTCAAGCCAAATGGTTCTCCAGCCGTTTGCAGCTCTTGTATGTGTCTTTGCAGCTGCTCTGGGTCATCTTGTGAAAGAAGAACGATATCATCTGTGCTTTTTAGATGGTTTAAGTATGCACCATTGATCTTTATTCCACCCTGCTCGCAATCCAGATTACGGAACACTTCTTCCAGGCAGGCTGAGAAAAGACGAGGTGATATTGCGTCACTCTACCGTACGCCCAGCCTTACATTTATTACAATCTCGAGATCATCAAGGTAGACTGTCACTGTAACTTCACCATATATCGTAGGTTTACATAGGCTTTCTCTACACCTTGGTTAAGCAATGTATCGATTAGGGCCTGCTTAAAAATTAAATCAAATGCTTTTTCATAATCGATAAAAGCCAATAACAGTGGCATAGATAATTCGTTGTGTCTTATAACCTGCTGTAGAACCTGGATGTAATCCATTGTACTGAATCGACTTCTGAATTCTGCTTGCTCTCTTAGTTGTGCGTCATTAAGTTTTCTTAATATTCTTTTGGATATTATCTTGGAAAATTTTGTACATCACAGATAGGAGGCTTATTGGAGATGGTTCTTTAAATCTCCCTGTGCTTCTTTATATATATAGGACGTAATGGAAGTAACTTTTGTAAATGTAACCAACTATTCTTCACATCATTTGAAAGAAATCGTTCCTTACAATAAGGTCCAAAAACTTAAGGGTTTCCGTGCCAAAAAATTACAAAATTATTAAATCGCCACTCGAAAAGCTGTGATAATAATAATCATTTTAAGCAATTATGTATAAAAGGTTTTAATTTTCCTTAAAAGGAGTTTTAACACACTATAAAATACAACATCCTATTTAGTTCTATGTAAATCTCATCTCCCTTTTTCATCAATTTAATATTTTCGGATCGGTCTTTTCTATCTACGTTACGAACCCAACAAAATCTGCCGTCCCGGATCCAATTAGTTTTTACCGGGCATTCCGAGGAACATCCGTAATGGTTTCCTGAAAGTTTTTGTTTTCGTTAAAGGCCGTCGATTTTGTGGAAGTGTCGCTAGTTGAAAGAAAATAAAAGACGCTCGATCTTAATACCGTTTGAGGCTTTGTTATTTCGTCGAACGAACACATGGACAAGCGTTTCAATAAGTTTCTTTTTCTTCTAATAAGAAATGAAATGGGTGAGATAAGAGGAAACCGTATTAGCTAGATGCACAGGACTGTATAAGTGTTGAGAGTAACGATCTAAAAATATATTTATGACGAGGTTTTTGGGCTATTTTTTCCATTAAAACGATTACCAAACAAATTTGGCAATTTTGGTAAAAAACAAAACGGAGATTAATTTCGCAATGATTCTTTTTCTGTAATAAATTTGCCTAACGAACAAAAATTTAGAAAATACTACATTTTCTAAAATAAATACAAACTTTTGAACGTTAACGTTTCGGGAGGTCTTCTCTTCCCATTTTCAAAACAAATCTAAAAATAATTTATATAAATTTCTATATAAAACTCTAAAAGATAGTAAGTAAATATATTTTGTATATGTCAATGATACTTACGTTGACAATAATCATATTACATAAGAACAGATATTCTTGATATTTTTTGTTGTTAATGCTGTTTATAGACTTTCAACAGGCGTGTGACAAGATTAAGAGAAAATAATTACGATCTATATAGTCTGCAAAGTCTCAAAACACCCCACCTCCTCCTGAAGTTTGCCATATTAAACTTGTAAATTCTATCTATTCATGTATTGTTTTATACATTACTATTTATTTAAACTTAAAGCTAGCGTAAATTATTAAATATTTTCTTTGAATCTTAATAACCTTAAAGATTCTTGTGCCTTAAAAAGTTATAAAAAAAACGTTAGGTCTGTACCGACTGCGCGTATTTTTTTGTAATAGAAAGTTGAAAATTAAAGTGTTTTGTTTATTCCTATGATCCTAAATTTGCTGCAATCAAGGCATCCTAACAAATTTCGTAATTTCGTTGATAAAATATTCAAACAGTTGACTTTTGTTGTGCACCGCCAATTCCGCCAATTATCTGGCAACAAAATCAATTAACTGGAGCGAATTCGCTACTCGATCGAGAGCTCTAGACAGAAAAGCAAAGCAACAGGAAAAAACTAATATTTACTATAGCTGACGAGGTTATGGAAATGTAAACGAAAGAAAAAACGACAAAGGGAAAAGCGAGGATGAATCGAATAAATTTTTATTTACGGAGACAAGAAATTTATTTCGATTTAGGTATTGGCAAAGAAAATTGTTGAAGTTGTTTGATAATGTTGAAGTATTGTTGTTTTTTTTTGAATTTTGTAGCTGTACGAGGGTAAGCTGAAAAGTTTCCAGCATTAACATATAGATGGCATTACTTAAAATAACCTTGAAAATTTCGGACATATTAGATTTTTAATTGTTTTTAACAGTTGTTTATGTCAGTCGATGTTAGTGTTTCCGTCAAGATGGATAAAATCGAATATCGAGCCAACATTAAATTCTTGTATTTGAAAGGCAATAGACCCATACAAATTAAAGCCGAGATAGGACATTTTAGGCAGCTGAAATTAAAACAACAAAAACCAACTGTTTGAATATTTTATCAACAAAATTACGAAATTTGTTAGAATACCTTGATTGCAGCAAATTTAAGTCCATAGAAACAAAAAAACACTTTAATTTTCAACGTTCTATTATAAAAAATTACGCGCAGTCGGTACAGACCTAACGTTTTTTTATAACTTTTTAAGACACAATAATCTTTAAGGTTATTACGATTCAAAGAAAATATTTGATAATTTACGCTAGCTTTAAGTTTAAATAAATAGTAATATGTAAGTTTAATATGGCTTACTTAGGAGGAGGTGTTAACTTCAGGAGGAGGTGTTTATCTAAATTAAATTTTCGACAAAAAATTCTTGTCGCAATGTTTCAATTATTGTGGATTTTCAAGAAATTTCATAAGGTTTTTGAAAAAATATGAAAATATTATTTTTTGTATCATATATATATATATATATATATATATATATATATATATATATATATATATATATATATATATATATATATATATATATATATTCTCGAGTATTACATAGAAAGTAATATAAATTATTTTGAGATTTGTTTTGAAAACGGGACAAGAAGACCTCCCGAAACGTTAACGTGGTCGTACCAGCTTGGTTGACGATGAACGTTCGGGACGGCCAAAAACAGTAACCACTACCGATAATATTGAAAAAGTTCACTGAATTGTGCTAGACGATGGTCGAATTAAGGTTAAAGAGATAGCAGAGACTGTGGGCATCGCGAACGAACGTGTTTTTAATATACTGGCTGAAGATTTGGGTATGAAAAAGTTAACCGCGCGTTCGGTGTCGCGATTGCTCGCTCAAGAATGGATTCGAATGAACATTTCCGAAATCCTGTTGAAGCAATTTCATCGAAATAAGTTGAAGTTTTGGTGTCGATTAATAGCCATAGATAAAATTTGTGGGGTAGGGGATAGGCGTGGAGTTGTGGTGTAAAGTGGAGGTGTTTTGCTCTGAAAAATTGTTTACTGTGATAAATGCTGTAAGGGCGGTGCCCCCACGCCCTCCCTCTCGAGCCGCCACTGGCATACAGCATCTTTTCTTTTCTTGTAATGTAGTACTTTCATGTCTAGAAGTAACGGATAATTTAGATTTGGGAGTGTTTTCAAACTGAATTTAATTTTTGACAAATTTTAATATGACTAACTTAATTGCTTATTCCTTTTTAAAATCATTGATAGATGTTGGCAATCTTTGTTCCGCCTTCAGATAAACTATTACTCCCTACATCTAATACATTTTTAAACAATTTACATGGAAAACAAAATACTAAGTATTTTTCCTTAACATACATCAATGACATACCAGATACTATTTCACTATTTGGCAATCTTCTTCTATAATAATTATCTGAAAAGCATATTTGGAATAATTTTAATTACAAGCATACTTTACACCCATTTCAACAAGTAGTATTTTTTCTTTTTAGTTAAAGTTTCAGCCCATAGATCTTCGAGCTTCAGTACGTTTACAGCATCACATTCTACAATAATTGATAAAGTCAAAGGAACAGAATCTAAATCTATGAACACCAAATATTAATGGCTTTTTTCTGATGCAATTTCTTCCTCTATAATGAATGATTTACTCATCAACTAGTTTTGAGATAAATTGTCCGAGACATTTGATGTAGATGCTTCAGATTGGGAAGAAAGATCTGATACACATTCTTTCAGATTTTAATTTTTTCCGACTTAATTATCCAATACTACAAACCTGATAGGTATTTGCTTTTATCGGACATTTATAATTAATAAATAGAGTTGCAAATTTACAGATTCAGTACAGTTCAGGTAACCATTCGCATCTTTCTTTTACTTAGATTTAAAATCAATCTATAGTATTTAGAAAATTGTACGTTGAAATTTCGTTGAGTTTAAGAGCAAAACTAAAATTTCTTACCTTGAAAAATAAAATTAAAATTTCTCTTTCAAAATTAAAAAATTGAACTTCTGTGCATTATTTCACAAAATCCAATTTATATTAAACACTCTATTCTACCGTGGCTTACCAAGTAGAATGCTAAAATAACAATGATTTTTAATTCCATATATTTATTTCCAAGGAAATAAAAAAAAAACAATAATTTTATATTTACCGCCTTAGCTTCAACGAGCCACCAGTCACACCGCACAGATAAAAACGACTCACCATAACAAGTATATAAATCTGGACCGACTGTTGGTACATTCTTTATAAAGTACGCCCCATCATATTCCCAATAAGAAATTGCAATCGACAAATGAAATAGTGGACGTCGGTAAGCTGTGTAATTGGGGTTGCCATACATCCTGTATATACGGAGCTGTCACCATATTTGAAGATTAGATCCGGTATTTCGCTACGTTCCGTTTTTATTCCCAAAAATTGTTGTAGACTTTTTTTTGCTTCGAAAATAATTATGGGAGGAGAAAATGTGTAAAAAGTTCTCTTAAAAAAAATGGCGAAATTTTTATTCTTATTGTACATACTTTTATTTTTTAATACAGTTTAGTACACGCCACGGGCGTAGCCAGGATTTAGTTTTGGGGGGGGGTTTAGTTCGAAGTAAATATAACCACAAAAATATACTACTCGACAAGAGATAGAGATAGAGTTTCATAACATACCTGAAAGTTATGCGCAGGTATGTTAAGGCAGTGCGAAGCTAGATAGTGTACAATTATACGTGGAATACAACATCTGTCAAATGACCGCCACGACTTCTCTGGCAGCTCACAATTCTTTTGTTGAAATTCTCGATTACTGCTGAACACATTTGCGTAGTTATGTCACGAATTATTCGCCTAATTTCTTCTTTCAACTGTTGAACGGTTTGCGGATTATTTTCGTAAGCTTTGCTCTTCACATAGCCACACAAAAAATAGTCTAGCGGCGTCAAGTCGCATGACCTTGGTGGCCAATTTACGTCCTCATTCCGGGAAATCAGCCTCTCTCCAAACTGTGTACGCAATAAAGTCAATGTTTCACGTGCTGTATGGCATGTCGCACCATCTTGTTGGAACCCCCAAAACCCCCCCTTGGCTACGCCCGTGGTACACGCAGTTTTTTAATACTTGAAGATGTGACAGAGCTTTTTCACCTACCTTGCTTAGCACACTAATTCTTTTTTTTTAATAAGAATTGTTTTATTTGATGCACTAAATTTATACTGGCAGTTCTGTCTACCCATCAATCAACTAGACGGGTAATAGTAATTGCCCTTACAAGTTTAAATATTCGTAAGTCTAAACTCTCAGCTGGCATTCCTCATAATCTAAATATATAACACTCCAACTTGTTACGAAACTCCAACTCCCACGAAATAAGCCAAATATTACCTAATATTATACCGAAAAAATACGAGGAGTGAAGAGAGTTAAATTATTACATTTGAATTAAATATATATCCGAACTAGTGGACGTTGCGCACAGTAACGCCATCTCTTGTCGAGTAGTCGAACTATTTTGTATCGTATGGAAACTTTGCGTTGTTTCTCGATTATTCGCCACGCCCCTCGGTCGGAATGAGCGGAGCTTTGTGGAAGTTTGTGGTAGTTTCTGGACGGCTACTACTGGCCTGCTATATAAGAGGCGCGTGACCGCGCTTACGGCAGTATTGTTCCATGAAAACTCGAAGCGAATATAAGTGAAAAGTGGTGAACGAATAGTGAAGAGAATTAAGTGTACCGTGTAAGTGAGTAATTTTAGTGCAGTGTTATTCGGTGACCCTGTTAAGGATAGATACGTGAATCATTATTACTGTCGAAAAATGGAGGGGAAAAAAAGGTTGATAAACTTAAAGGTGTGGACTACTGGAAAAAGTGGTGTAGTCAAGGGGTTTCTAATAAAGAAACATATTTGGATTTAGCTATCAAAGCTTAAGCTACCTTGCATGCTGATAAGAAGACTGTGATGACAAGCGGGCCCTCGACCTCGACCTCAATCACAATACCGAATGTCGAAATCGATGCCATGTCGCTGGTGCCCTGTTCGATACCTGCAATTGCCGAATCTACATCTAGTCTGCAACAGGCCAGCTTGACTGTTACCTCATCTTTTACAACTGTAGCTAAGTTGGATGTTGGTTTTTACACGAATCAAGAAAAAATCTTGGATAAATATTTTAAAGTCCAAATTTTAAAAACGCCATGGAACCCACCCAGAGATTATAAGTTTCCTATTTCCACAAAACAAAACTTGGGCTTTCAATTCAAATGGTTGGAGAGATTACCCTGTTTGTCATATTCAGAATATAAAAGTGGAGCATACTGCAGAGCTTGCGTGGGATGGGACGTTCGCTTGATGAAGGTAAGAACTGACAGATAACTTTCTAAAAGTAATGTCTTCACAGGTTTTTTCGGTCACTGAACAGCTGTCTTCTGAAAGAAAGAGACAACAAGAGGAGAATCGAAAGAAACTAATCCCTATCATAAAAGCAATAATTTTTTGCGGCAAACAAGGCATCTCCTTGAGAGGTAAAATCGATTCGGGGCGCATACAAATTACACCAGAATCACCACAACCTGAACAACCACTACAGAATGATGGTAATTTTAGAGCCCTGTTGCGGTTTGCGGCTGTGTATGGAGATAAAGAGCTGGCTGAGCATTTGAATACTTCACAGAAGAATGCCCTGTACACAAGCCCTCAGATCCAAAACGAAATAATTGACATTTGTGGTGAATTAATGTAACATAAAACAATTGAAGAAGTAAAGAAAGCCAAACTATTTGCGATTCTGGCTGACGAAACCACCGACATCGGACGTGTAGAACAAGTCTCGTTATATCTTCGATATGTTGATTTTACAGATAATAAACACCATATACTTAAAGAGATGTTCCTTGAGTACATTCCAAGGATCGATGTTTCAGGATCCGGTCTCGCAAATCTTATTATTACAACTCTGAAAAAGCATGGACTTGAATGTTCCCTTGTGGTTGGTCAAGGTTACGATAGGGCTGCAGCTATGAGTGGGTATTTGCACGGTGCCCAAGCTTATGTTCGCCAAGAATGTCCTCTTGCTCTTTATGTACACTGTAGTGCACACTCTCTCAACCTTGCTATTGCTGATTCATGTTCATTAGCAAATGTCCGAAATTGCATTGGGATTGTGCAGTCTGTTGGTTCCTACTTTCGACATTCTGCTCAACGCACTGCTTTGTTGAAAGAAAAAATTCAAGAGCTACTACCCGTCGGTAACCAAAAAAGCTTGCTCTCAATGTGTGAAATACGGTTGGTCCACAAACATGAAGCTATTATAAGATTCAGGGAAATTTATTCAGCGATTGTGAATGCTCTCGAAGAACTCCAATTTAATCACAATAAGGAAACATCGCAATAAGCCGCCCAATTGCTAAGTACGCTTCAATCTTCGGATTTTGTGATGCGTTTAGTGATTCTTCAAAAAGTTATGAGCTATACATTGTCGCTATCAAAACAATTACAGACAATTGACATCGATCTTATCACGGCATTCAAACATGTAGATGATGCTATTAATGTCTTACAACTCCTGAGAAACAACACTGACGTCGAATATCTTCATCTCTATGAAGACGCAAAGGTTTTACTGGAAGAAAATGGTGGTATACTACGAATGCCACGCGTCGTCGGAAGACAATTAAATAGACCGAACATTCCTCCATTGGATGTATGCACGTATTACAAAATTAATTTGTTCATTCCATTTCTTGATCATACAACTATTGATTGAAAGGTTTACCAAACATCGTAAAGTAGTATCAGCATTATCTGGTGTGCTACCTTCAAATTTTACTGTCAGTTCTGAAATTGAAGAAGCAATTTCCATGTACTCGTCACTGCTTCCCGAAAGCAACATATCAGTGGTTAAAGCAGAACTTGAAGTATGGAAAACAGTGATGACAAGTATCTCGCCTACCCCGAAATCTAGTTTGGAATGCCTAGATATGTGCGATAAAAACCTTAACCTAATATTTACACATTACTGCAAATCTTGGCTACCATTCCTGTATCCACTGCTACCCCAGAAAGGTCTTTCTCGAGAAACCTAAGGAGACTGAAAAACTATTTACGAAACACTACAAGTGAAAACAGACTTAATGATTTGGCTCTCATGAACATTCACTATGGAACAGAAATTCATGCAGATGAAGTAGTGTATATATTTAAAAGAAAAAGCCGAAGATTTCTTCTTTAATGGTTTTAGATTTAGCGCAGAGGAACGAAATTAATTTAACCATTTCATTTCAAGTTAAGAACTTTATAAATATGTCGTAATTTTTCCGATAAATATATAGATATTAAATTTCATGTAAGTATATTTTTGTTGTTTTATTTACTTTAATCTAACATCCCCCCCCCCCCCCCCCCCCAACTAAATCCTGGCTACGCCCGTGATAGTTTACCATCTTGCAAATCTGCAAGAGCAAATTTCTTGGCTACAGTTTATAAGACGTTTCATGAATGAAATCTCTCAAGTTCAAGTTAAAATTCTCGTAAATCTCTCAAGTTCAAGGAAAAAGCTATACATACTTTAAAACACATATTTTCGTTCCATTTGTTTGAGCTCGTTCGACCCATCCTTGCCTTTCCTTTCTGAAAGGATTTTCCTCTATTTGGATTTTCCAAAACTCGGCCCGTGTTTGTAAATATTAGTCTTTTGCTGTTGCCTTGCTTTAGCATTCAGCCCGCTCAATCGCCTAGCAAATTCATTGAAATTAATTGATTCTTTCACCCGATAATTGGCGGAAATAACGCTAAAGAACAAAGGTCGGATTGGTCGGATGGAATAGTTAATGAACGAAATCGAACTATATATAGTTAGACATCATGCTATAATGATTTTGAATTGGTTATTAGTACGTATTGGCTATCAGTATTCGGAAAACATAACGATTTAACAAATAACAAAACTGTATAGAGTAGTCGGTTTTTGATTTAACTTATTGTTATATGCATTACGTGGGGTGTAAATAAAATAATGACACTGGTGATGCGGCGGTCGATCTGGCCCACACAGTTACTTTCCCCTTGGAACAAGAAAAAAATCAATATCTGATGCATATTCGGTGCGAGTTTGAACTTACTAGAATCACTCACGAGGCACCATTTTGGATCAACGCTGCATTATCAATTTTTATTTCAGATTTGGAAACAGTGCGGAAACTTTTGGAAACAGTGCGGAAACACTTTAACAGGCCTATAGAAACATACCTGATTGAAGATGATCCGTCGGTGATCGTCGGTGATCGTCGGTTCATGATTAGAATGATCGGGTAAAAGTTCAATTTGACTAACACAGCCGTTCAGTAGATTTTAACTACTGAATTCAGGATGAAGAAAATCTTCGTGAAAATGGTTGTTTAACTTTTAGCATTTTCAAGGGTTGTCCGCTTCGACTGAAGAATCCAACTGTCCAAATGACCATCAGTTGAACTCTTCACATGAAACAGATAACATATGTTACTATATATATATATATATATATATATATATATATATATATATATATATATATATATATATATATATATATATATATATATATATATATCATCATCATCATCATCAGCTCGTATCGATCCACTGCAGGATGAAGGCTTCTTCAGCATGCTTCCAACCCTCACGGTCCTGGGCTTTCCTCTGCCACTCGGGTCCAATATACTTAACGATGTCATCAATCCATCGTGCTTTCGGTCTTCTTCGCGGACGTTTGCGATCAAGCGGTATCCACTCCAGGATTGCCTTGGTCCATCTGTCGTCCCATCGCCTCGCTATTTGGCCTGCCCATCTCCATTTCAATTGTTTTACTCTTTCAATGATGTCACAGACTTTTGTTTGTTCCTGATCCATGCACACGACTCTCTGTCTCGTCTTGTAATGCCAAGCATACATCTTTCCATTCCCCTCTGTGTCACGCGAAGTTTTTGAATTGATTGCGATGTGAATGTCCAGGTTTCACTTCCGTATGTCATAACGGGTAGAACGCACTGATCGAATACTTTTCTTTTCAGGCAACGTGGGAGTCTGCTCTTAAACACTATGTTGAGCCTACCAAATGCCTGCCAGCCACATTTAACACGCCGTTCCACCTCCCGGGCGGTATTCCCCTCCATTGAAATCCTCTGCCCAAGATATATAAAGCTGTCCAGAATCTCTAAATCCCTTCCAAAACTGAAATTCTTCTGTCCTGAGCGAAGTTATTGAACATAACCTGACTCTTTTCCAGGTTTATTTTCAAGCCAAATGGTTCGCCAGTCCTTTGCAGTTCTTGTATGCGTCTTTGCAACTCCTCTGGGTCTTGTGAAATGAGAATAATATCATCTGCAAATCTAAGATGGTTTAAGTTTGCACCATTGATCTTTACACCATCCTGTTCCCAATCCAGTTTACGGAATACTTCTTCAAGGCCAGCCGAGAAAAGAATAGGCGATATTGCGTCACCCTGCCGTACACCTCGTTCTATATTAATTCCCACTTCAAGATTATCAAGGTGAATTGTGGCTGTAGCTCCATCATATATCGATTCTAATAGGTTTACATAGGCTCTCTCTACACATTGGCTAAGCAGTGCATGCATTATCGCATGCTTTGAGATGGAATCAAATGCTTTTTCGTAGTCGATAAAAGCCAAGCACAGTGGCATGGTGTATTCGTTGTGCCTTTCTATGACCTGCTGTACAACCTGGATGTGATCCATTGTACTGAATCCACTTCTGAATCCTGCTTGTTCTCTTGGTTGTGCGTCATTCAGTTTTTTTTAATATTCTTTTTTTAATAATAAATTTTTTTTTTTGAGAAATTATCTTAGTGAAAACTTTGTACATCACTGATAGGAGGCTTATTGGACGGTAGTTCTTTAAATCTTCCTGTGCTCCTTTTTTATGTAAAAGGATCACTTCTGCATTTTTCCATAAGTCAGGTACTTTTTGTTCTTTGAGGCATTTTGAGTATAATTTTGCCAGTGTTTCATGCAACGTCCAACCACCAGCTTTTAGCATTTCGACACTTACACTATCCTTTCCTGGAGCCTTGCCGTTCTGCATCAATTCTATAGCATTTGTTACTTCCTCCACTAGGATATCTGGCATTATATATTGTTCTTCCGTGGGTATTGCTGTCCCTGACTGGCTCTGATCTTCATATAACTGGGAATAAAACCTTCTGACAATCTCTAACATTTCGGTACGCGCCCTGCACACTGTGCCATCCTCACGCTTTAAAGCATATATTTGCGTTCTTTTGTTTCTCAGCTTCTCTTTAGCTTTGTTAATTCCTTTGTTTTCTTCCAGGGTTTTTTGCACTAGCTGCATATTGAATCGGCGCGTGTCCTCTCTGATACGTTTTCTTATAGTCTTGCAGAGCTCAGTGTACTCGACCCTGCCAAAAGGACTACCTGCATTTCTCATTGCTCACCGTTTCTTCATTAAATCAATGGTCTCACTGGAGATTTTTGTTTGTTTGAGACATTTTTCTTCTGGTGCTATTGAAGCAGCCGTTTGAAGCACACTGTTGGCGATTTCTTCATATTGAACTGATATTTCCACCTCCTCTAGATCTTGTAACGCAGCAAACCGGTTTGACAAAGCAATCTCAAAATCGCTTCCTCTCTCCAGCAGTTTTCCAGAATCCACTTTGCCCTTCTTTGATCTTACCATTCTTTCGCGCTCTTTTCGACAGTCAATCTGAACCCTTGCTCGTACCATTCGGTGGTCACTTCCAACATTAAAATTGTAAATTGTGTAAGGACAGTACAATTGGTAAATATTGTTTTATCGTTGGTCATGATGTAGTCAATTTCGCTTGTGAGCCCAGATGGACTTTTCCATATAAATATATATATATATATATATATATATATATATATATATATATATATATATATATATATATATATATATATATATATATATATATATATATATATATGTTTGACAAACATATGTTTTGACGAATGTTTTCACGGGTGTGAAATGTAATGCTAGTTTCTCCGGTATACCGTGTTAGCTGAATGTCCACTGATGGACGGTTTCGCTGACGTTTCGATGGAATCTCATCCATCATTTTCAAAGCGTTTACTTGACGGTGTTTCGACGACAAAATGTCGAGTAACACCGTAAACAATAAACACCGTAACCGTAACCGTAACACAGTAAACACCGTCGAGTAAACGTTTTGAAAATGATGGATGAGATTCCATCGAAACGTCAGCAAAACCGTCCATCAGTGGACATACCCGAGAAACTATCATCATTACATTATTACTTTTCTTTATTTTTTTTTTAATTTTTATACATTTCAACTATTTGTGCTAAATTTTCTTTCATTTTTAGTTTCCCAAAAAAGGAAACCGGTTCTGTTCCCGTTTGTTCCTACGTGTGAGTGTTGTTCTATATTTTCTGTTTGTTTAATTATATATAATTGTAAGTCCATCATTATATATTTATTGTTTAATTTTATTTGCAATATATTGTGGCAGTTATTCCTCCCGAAGAAGTCAGAAAAAATTCTGACAAAATATTGAGGATTATTATTATTATATTGTGGATTATCAAAGAATGAAACCTTAGTATTAATTCATACGAAAAGATCGATATATATATATATATATATATATATATATATATATATATATATATATATATATATATATATATATATATATATATCATCATCATCATCATCATCATCAACCCGTATCAATCCACTGCAGGATGAAGGCCTCTTCAGCATGCTTCCAACTCTCGCGGTCTTGAGCTTTCCTTTGCCATTCGGGTCCAATATACTTAAAAATATTGTCACTCCATTGTGTTTTCGGTCTTCTCCGTGGACGTTTGCGATCAAGCGGTATCCAGTCCAGGACCGCCCTGGTCCATCTTTGGTCCCATCGCCTCGCTACATGGCCTGCCCACTTCCATTTCAATTGCTTTATTCTATTCACTTTCGTTTGTTCTCTGATCCATGTGCAGATCTTTCTATACCGTCTAGTAATGCCAAGCATACATCTTTCCCTTCCCCTCTGTGCTACTCGAAGTTTTTGAACTGACTGTGATGTGAGTGTCCAGGTCTTACTTTCGTATATCATAGTGGGCAGGACAAACTGATCAAAGAGTTTTCTTTTCAGACAAAGTGGTAGTTTGCTCTTAAACACTATGTTGAGCCTGCTAAATGCCTGCCAGCCACATTTAAAGCGTCGTTCCACCTCCCGCGCGGTGTCCCCTTCCATTAAAACCCATTGCCCAAGATATATATAGTAATCCACAACTTCCAAATCCGTTCCTAAAATAGAAATCTTTTTGTCTTCAGCAAATTTATTGAACATGACCTGACTCTTCTTCTGGTTTATTTTCAAGCTAAATGTTTCCCTAGCTATTTGCAATTCTTGTACGTGTCTTTGCAGCTCATCTGGGTCTTGTGAAATAAGAACGATATCATCTGCGAATCTAAGATGATTTAAGTACTCACCATTAATTCTTATTCCATCTTGTTCCCAATCCAGCTTACGGAACACTTCTTCCAGGCAGGCTGAGAAAAGAAGAGGTGATATTGCGTCCATCTGTCATACGCCCCGCTCTACATTTATTCCCACCTCAAGATCGTCAAGGTGGACTGTCGCTGTAGCTTCATCATATGTCGATCCTAGTAGGTTTACATAGGCTTTCTCTACACCTTGATTAAGCAATGCATCCATTAGGGGCCGCTTTGAGATTGAATCTAATGCTTTTTCATAATCAATAAATGCCAAGTAGAGTGGCATAGTGTATTCGTTGTATTTTTCCATGATCTGCCACCTTTTTATCTTATCATTTCTTCGCGTTCTTTTCGGCAGTTTATCCTAATCTTTGCTCGTTGGTACGAATGGTTTCGGTGGTCACTTTCCACATTAAAATGGTTAAGGACAGTACAATTGCAAAATATTGCTTTATCGTTTGACATGATATAATCAACTTCACTGGTGAGTCCAGATGAACTTTTCCATGTCCATTTTCTGTTGATCTTTTTCTTATAAAACGAATTCATAATATATAATTCTTGTCCTTCAGCAATTGCCTGTCACCTCTATTGTCCCGCTCACCATTTCCACATGGGCCAGTTGCATTTTCACCAGTTCTTGCTTTTCCGATTCTGGCATTAAAGTCACCCATCAGGATTTTATACCTACACCTCTGTTTGTCTAAAAGTTGGGCCACATCATCATAAAATTTCTCAATTTCCTCATCTCTATGGCTTTCACTTGGTGTATATCTTGGACGATTTGAAGCTTCAACTTTTTATTCAACTGAATGACGCATTGGGCTAATCGGTCAGATATACTTTCATATTTAACTACACTGTTTTTCAGCTTTCGATTGATGAGGAATCTAATTCCACCACATCGTCCATTCCCTGTACCTCGGGTGTAGAGTACGTGACCAGTTGGTTCTAGTTTGATTAACTCTTCACCCTTTCTTCGTGTTTCACAGAGCCCAATAATATCCCAATGTATTTTGTCTAGTTCGATTAACAGTTCTTGCAGTCGGGTCTCCGTTCTCATAGTCCGTATATTAAGCGTAGCAATGTTAAAGGTCCAATATATATATATATATATATATATATATATATATATATATATATATATATATATATATATATATATTAGACTGCTTCAAAACAAACGACAATTTTCTTTCCTTAAAGATATCGAAAATATTGTTAGAAATGATGAAAAAAAAATACTGTGAAATAAGAGGTGCCGCATCGCAAATTTCAATTTCCCATTTAAATGACAGGATTTTTTTTAATTTTCAAATTTTATAGCTCTTCAGCGGAACATTACTATAGAAAGACTACTACATATCTTTGTAGTAAATTGAACGTTCTTCAAAAACTGTCCAAGTCTCAAAGTTCAAAAAAATTGCGGTAGAAGGGGACGTCCTTGAAGGGATATTTAATCAGTACGGATAGTAATGTCATATAAATTACATAATACAAAATCCTTTTCTTGGTTTTTGTGTTTCGCTCGTCTTGACCTTGAAATCATTTCAAGTAAATCAGTACTTTTTAATGTAAATAAATACACGTTTTTTAAACAATTAACATATAATAAATAAGTAATTTTCAGTTGAAAAATGGAATAATTTTAGTTTTATAATCAATCATGAACAATAAATAATTATTTATATAAAGGGTATTCCATTAAGAGGTTTCGAATGTTGGTAACGAATAAAAGAAACGTTTCGTAACATACCTGAAAGTTATTTATAGCAGTGCGAAGCTGGATAGTGCACAATTATACGTGGAATACAACATCTGTCAAATGACCGCCACGACTTCTCTGGCAGCTCACAATTCTTTTGTTGAAATTCTCGATTACTGCTGAACACATTTGCGGAGTTATGTCACGAATTATTCGCCTAATTTCTTCTTTCAACTGTTGAACGGTTTGCGGATTATTTTCGTAAGCTTTGCTCTTCACATAGCCCCACAAAACATAGTCTAGCGGCGTCAAGTCGCATGACCTTGGTGGCCAATTTACGTCTCCATTCCGGGAGATCAGCCTCCCTCCAAACTGTGTACGCAATAAAGTCAATGTTTCACGTGCTGTATGACATGTCGCACCATCTTGTTGGAACCACATATTCTCTAAATCCATGTCCATTATTTGATCCCATAAAAAAACATCAATCATCGTTCGGTATCGTTCTCCGTTTACTGTAACAGTTCATTCATCTTCATCTTCAAAACAATACGGTCCAATGATACCCTCAGCCCAAAAACCGCACCAAACTGTGACACGTTGAGCATGCATCGGGATTTCGTGGATTTCTCTAGGATTTTCATTGCCCCAGATGCGACAATTTTGTTTATTTACGTAACCGTTTAAGTGGAAATGAGCCTCGTCACTGAAAATGATTTTATCGCAAAAATTATTGTCATTTGCCTTCATCTGTAGGATCCAATTGGCAAATGCACGGCGTTGCCCATGGTCGGCATGGAAGGATGTAGACTTAAGTCTTTTTTCAAAATTCGCCACGTTGAAGTTCTGCTGATACCCAAATGTTCCGCGCACCTGTTAACAGACATTTGTGGATTTTCAGTAACACTTTCACGGACCGCCTGAATATTTTCAATCGAACGAGCAGGACGTTCCCAGACTTTTGTTTCGATATCTTTCACAGATCCGGTAGTTTCGAATCTATGCACTATTTTGCGAATGGTTACTTCTGACGGACTATTGCATACACCAAAGTCTTCACGAATTCGCCGAAATGTGGCTCTCACAGAACACCCATTTTGAAAATACGTTTTAACAATATAAACACGTTGTTCTACTGTGTAGCGCTCCATTGCTGAAATTGTACTGAATTCCACGAATAACATAAACAAAGTTTGAGATTAGGAGACTAGCAAAACAAAACATTCGAAACCTGACATTGGCATTGACATATGTTGTATTCCACGTATAATAGTACACTGTCCAGCTTCGCACTGCCATAAATAACTTTCAGGTATGTTACGAAACGTTTCTTTTATTCGTTACCAACATTCGAAACCTCTTAATGGAATACCCTTTATAAATAAAAATCGGAGTATTTAAAAAAATTCACATTTCAATTTAAATAACTCAGGATCTTTACGGAGTTTCGAAAAATGTATTAATGAAAATTTATTGGAAATGGAATAATCTACAAAAAAGATCGAATAACATTTTTCGATAAAATTGACAGTTTCGTCGAAAAATTGAAAAAATTTAAAAATTTATTATGCAATGAACTTTAGCCTCGAATAACTTTTATAAAAATTAATTTATCGAACATTCAAATTGGGAAATTGAAATTTGCGACCTCTTAATATTAATATTAAGAGCTCCTAACTCTTACAGTATTTTTTTCATAATTACTATCAATAGTTTCGAGACCTTTAAGAAAAAAGAATAGTTGTTAGAGAAAAGTTGTTACAGATTTATTGTTTGCTGGCTCGTTGCGGTTTTCGAACTCTGACACACAACGCATACTAATGTTTTGTTCGACACCAAAACAATCCCATGTCCAACCGAATATCGTTCGATTTCGTTTCATAAAACATTCTAACAGCCCACATTTACTGTGTAGCGCCAATTCCACCAATTATTTGATGAAAGAATTAATTAACTCCGGTGAATTCGCTAGTGGACCAAACGTTCAGAATACGAGATCAAGATAACAGCAAAATCCCGGAACATTAATATTAACCGCCACGGTAAATACGTCGGGGAAGTAGTAATTAATTTCAATTTAAGTCAGTTCTTCTACAGGAACCTTCGGTGTGAAACACTAAACACCAAATCACTTTTTTTAATTTGTTGACGCACGTTTCGCAACCCATGTTAGCATCACCAGAGTATGATTCAATCTATATCTAAATATATATATATATATATATATATATATATATATATATATATATATATATATATATATATATATATATATATATATATGATGTACAAAGTTTTCACTAAGATAATTTCTAAAAGAATATTAAAAAAACTGAATGACGCACAACCAAGAGAACAAGCAGGATTCAGAAGTGGATTCAGTACAATGGATCACATCCAGGTTGTACAGCAGGTCATAGAAAGGCACAACGAATACACCATGCCACTGTGCTTGGCTTTTATCGACTACGAAAAAGCATTTGATTCCATCTCAAAGCATGCGATAATGGATGCACTGCCTGTGTAGAGAGAGCCTATGTAAACCTATTAGAATCGATATATGATGGAGCTACAGCCACAATTCACCTTGATGATCTTGAAGTGGGAATTAATATAGAACGAGGTGTACGGCAGGGTGACGCAATATCGCCTATTCTTTTCTCGGCTGGCCTTGAAGAAGTATTCCGTAAACTGGATTGGGAACAGGATGGGGTAAAGATCAATGGGGCAAACTTAAACCATCTTAGATTTGCAGATGATATTATTCTCATTTCACAAGACCCATAGGAGCTGCAAAGACGCATACAAGAACTGCAAAGGGCTGGCGAACCATTTGGCTTGAAAATAAACCTGAAAAAGAGTCAGGTTATGTTCAATAACTTCGCTCAGGACAGAAGAATTTCAGTTTTAGGAAGGGATTTAGAGATTGTGGACAGCTTTGTATATCTTGTGCAGAGGATTTCCATGGAGGGGAATACCGCCCGGGAGGTGGAACGGCGTGTTAAATGTGGCTGGCAGGCATTTGGTAGGCTCAACATAGTGTTTAAGAGCAGACTCCCACTTTGCCTGAAAAGAAAAGTATTCGATCAGTGCGTTCTACCCGTTATGACATACGGAAGTGAAACCTGGACACTCACATCGCAATCAATTCAAAGACTTCGGGTGGCACAGAGGGGAATGGAAAGATGTATGCTTGGCATTACAAGACGAGACAGAAAGTCCTGCGCATGGATCAGGGAACAAACAAAAGTATGTGACATCATTGGAAGAGTAAAACAGTTGAAATGGAGATGGGCAGGCCATATAGCGAGGCGATGGGACGACAGATGGACCAAGGCAATCCTGGAGTGGATACCGCTTGATCGCAAACGTCCGCGAAGAAGACCGAAAGCACGATGGACTGATGACATCGTTAAGTATATTGGACCCGAGTGGCAGAGGAAAGCCCAGGACCGTGAAGGTTGGAAGTATGCTGAAGAGGCCTTCATCCTGCAGTGGATATATATATAATATATATATTATATAATGATATATATATATATATATATATATATATATATATATATATATATATATATATATATATATATATATATATATATATATATATATATATATATATATCTATAACATATATATATATATATATATATATATATATATATATATATATATATATATATATATATATATATATATATATATATATATATGTTACATATATATATGTTACATCTAATATTTTCACGGATGGTAGATAATGTTTCTAAATCATTCCGGGTGTCGATCCGTTGATCCTGTGAAGAGTTACGACGTTTCGCCAAAATCGCATTTGGCATTTTCAAGTGTTGTCCGCTTCGACTGAAAAGTCCAATTGACATGCACGGGTCGTTGTGTTCGCCTTTATAGCCGATCGGCCACAAAAGCGGCTGCGCAGATTAAATCGGGGTAGTTCGGAAGCATTTGCGACGATCGGCGACGCTGTCGGACGTCCGTTTATTGTTTTTCTACCTCGCGGCCACGTTGCCACGTTTTTTCTTTTTTTTCAGAAGGGATTTCTATACTTTTGGAATGTTGCGAGAGTCGTTTCGCGTATTCAGCTCACCTCTTTCTTCTATTTCAAGGGCTTCTCTGATTATTCGGACCTTGTAGTTTTCAATATTCGCTATTTCTTTGACTCCTTCAAAATTGATTTTATATCCTGTATGTAGACGGTGCTAGAACAGAGCGGAAGTGGTTTGTTTGTTTTTAAGTCGTTTTTATGTTCTTGTATTCTGGCCGATATTCGTCTGTTTGTTTGTCCTATATATGCTCTGTTGCAGTCAGAACAAGATATACTATACACCCCATGATTTTCCAGTCTAACTTTGTCCTTGGGGTTTTTTTAGGATGTTTGCAACAGTTTTGAGTGGCTTGTAGGCTGTTCTGATCTTATGTTTCCTTAGCAATCTGCCTATCATATCTGTGATTCTTTTTAAGTATGGTAGCAGGACCTTTAGTGTATTTGTTTCATGATCCTCTATTGTTCTTCGTGTTTGGGTTTCTTGACGGCAAATGGCCTTCCTGATACAATTTTCTGAATATCCATTTTGCCTAAGGGCTGTGGAAAATGTTGTTAGTTCCTCGCTTCGTGTATCTGGTAGTGTCAGTCGGAAGGATCTGGAAATCAAGATGTTCGCTATTCCTTGGATTTGAGAAGGATGATGATGGGATTTAGCGTTGAGATATCGATCGGTGTGAGTTGGTTTCCTATACACTGTGTATTTGAATGTTTCCTTGTGATAAGGAGATCTATAAACGGCAGTTTTCTATCCTGTTCGACTTCCAGAGTTATCTGTATTCTGGGGTGGATTTCGTTTAACTGAGTTAGGAAGTTGTTTAGAAGTTTGTTTCCGTGAGGCCATATTATAAAGATATCATCTACGTAGCGTTTCCAAAGTTTAGGTTTTAAAGGAGAGTTGGCCCATGCCTTTGTTTCGAAGTCGGTCATGAACAGGTTGGCTATAACGGTGATAAAGATGATCCCATTGGGGCACCGTCGGTCTGTCTGTAGATCTGCTGGTTGAAGGAAAACTACGTATTCTTCAAGCAGTGTTCGGAGAGTTACCCCATAAATGGTGGAAAGTCTTCAATCAATGAAATTAGGTCCAGGGCCTCGTCTATGGGGATACTGGGATACAGTGAGACAATGTCCAGGCTTGCCAGTATATCTGTATCCTCTAGTTGGAAATCTTTAATCATGCTTATCAAATGTTCTGAGTTTTGAACATAGGATTCGGCAAGTTTGACGCTTGGTTGCATGATACTTGCTAGATGTTTTATCAAATTTTGTGTTGGAGAACCGAAGGCACTTACTATGGGCCTTAATGGGATTTCTGGTTTATGTATTTTGATAAAAATAATTTTGATAAAAATTTTGGTAAAGTTTAGGACATCTGCTTGAATTTTCCTTTGGAATTATTCTTCGTTCAATGTCCGGTTCTAGTTTCCGTACTTTGATTTTGCTTTTTGTCGTTTTTTCTAGATAGGTGTGTATTTCTAGATATAGTGTATAGACGAATATAAAAAATATAATATACTGCTAAATCATCTGTTAATTTCTGACCGTATAAAAATACATAACAGACTATTAATTTCTGAACGCGATTGTAAATTTTCTAACCTAATATTGTCTGGCAAATATATCTACGCCATGCGTTTTTCTAACCTGGATAACGTAACTACAAATGGGTATAATTCCGACTATACAGCTCAACCACCATATTGGCCTCTGAGATGCGTAAACAAAAGAGTGAGTGGGTTACTGTCTAACAGAGACAGAGAACGGAGAGTTTCGCGAATGTACAGTACTTAACCGATGTTAATACGACGAGTGCACTGCTCCGAATGAGCTCTGAGGCATTAGGCCGTTAGGCTACTGCGCATCCAAACCTTAAAGGTTAAACAATATTGGTTGAACTGTAAATATCGGCAGGTAAAAACCGGGCTATGCAATTATAATATGATCTTATATATCACCGGGGTGTTTTGGTCATTTAGCTGGTCATTCGTGGTTATTTTATGACAATTTTTTAATGATATTTTTATTTCCAATATTTCTAGTAGGTCTAATTTTATTACTTTTGTTTTCTGAATATGATAATTTAACATTGTTTATCAATAAACTTTTTATTATTTATTATTATTATTCACGTTTGTTGTTGTTAGCCTTCCTTTGCGCCCATACTAATTTCATTCTTTCTCTATCAGCTTTTTCCTTTCGTCAGACCAAGTTGTTCCAGTCTTCCTACATTTTTCTCTCTTGCCAACCTTCCAAACGTTAACCTTGTGTCTGAAACAGCCTCTATCCTGAATTTCACTTTGTGTAATATTTGCTGATCTTAGGTCCTCTTTAATTGCCGCAATCCATTTAATTAATTCTACTTTAGCTCTACTCCTATTTTCATAAAATTCGACTATTTGTCTTGTTAACCTGCTCGGATTCATCCGTTTGATGTGTCCGTAAAACTTAAGTCTTCTTTTTCTCATATCGCTATGTATATCTGTGTATTGTTTGATTTCTTGGTTTTCTCGAAGTCGGTATGTTGTGCTATTTATTTGTTTGGGGCTTAGGATTTTTCTTATGATTTTTCTTTCCTTCTTTTCAATGTCCTCGATGTCCCTCTTTCTATTCAATATGAGCGTTTCTGCAGCATATAGATATTCTGGCTTAATAACTGTGTTGTAATGTCTCAGTTTTGTGTTTTTAGATAGGTATTTTTTGTTGTAAATATTTTGTGTAAGTCTCAATGCCGTTTCCATTTTTTGACATCTACCCTTATTGGCCGTTTTTTCCAACCCATTTTCCATGATTATTTCACCCAAATATTTGAATTGAGAGACTCGTCTGATGTTACCATATTTTGTTTTTAGAAATGGTGTTCTTAGTCTGTTGCAGGTCATGTATTGTGTCTTTTCAAAGGAAATTTGGAGTCCTACCTTTTCTGCTGTTTCTTTTAGGATTTCAATCTGTTTCTGTGCCGTTAATACACCTTGAGCTAAAATTGCTAGATCATCAGCAAATGCCAGACAATCAGTTTTGATGTTGGTTCTCTCCAGTTTAATGGGCTGGTCAATATTCAGTGCCGACTTTTTTTCACGCCACTCCTGTATTACTTTTTCTAGAACACAGTTAATTTTTTTTTTATTTCGAAGGGCTCTAAGATGTCACCCATGAATTTAACTTTTGACCTTGTGTTAGTTAACGTTGCTTTAATAATTGCCAGCGTTTTCAGATCTAGTCCTTGTTCTTTCAAGATTCGGAATAAAGATTCGCGGTCAATAGAATCATATGCTTTTTTGAAATCCACAAATGTACAGACGAGATTTTTATTGTACAGTTTTTGATGTCTTAGAATCAACTTTACATTCAGGATTTGTTCAGGGCAGGATCTGCCCGGTCGAAAACCTGCTTGATATTCACCAATGTTCGGTTCTAACTGTCACTGTGCTCTATCCAGTAGACATTGAGATAGAATCTTGTAACAAACTGGGAGAAGAGGTATTCCTCTATAGTTGTTTACATCCGTTCTATCTCCTTTCTTATGTAGTGGATGGATTAGAGCATCTTTCCAGTCTTCTGGAATCCGTTCGGTTCGCCAAACTTCTTGTAGAATTTTGGTTTGTAACTTTTTATATTGTTTAAGATATCTTTTTATGTTCTTCACTCGAAAAAATTCTACAAAAAGGCATTATCAATATAATCAATTTACTGATAAACACAGAGAAAGTTTCGAGTCGAGTACAGGTGATAGTGCAAGTGTATTTGTGTGTATAGTGCAAGTATAATTATTGGCACCTATACCAAGGTTTTCGCCGAAACCACCGATGAGGCGCGATTAACGAGATAGAATCGGAGGAGTCTTTCCGAGATAAAAGTAGCTCTACAGCCCGAAAAGAGCAGGAGGTTGAAGAAAACCAGCTGTTCGAAGAGGCTGAAGATCTATTATATACACCTGAGATCGCTGATTCATCGGTAAGTCTCTAAAACTAATCGTTTTATCGTACTGAAACATTAAACGCGATTATCTCGAAACTGTGTTTTCAAAAACTGCCCGCTCTGTAACGCAAAAAGTTGTTAATCCATTCGGCTCAAATTTTGGGACGCTTTTCTCTATATCACTATCGAAAGAATGTACCTAGAGTTTTAAAGATTTCGTGTAAATAAACTATTTTTTGGGATAAAAATGTCGAAAAAATAGTACAAACTTTGAACATTTTTTGTTTTACAGCTTACTTAATTTTTCATTTATTACTTTTTTATTGTTGTATAGGTTTATCCTTCCCGTGCACACGTCAGAAACAGAAAGCATTTTTTTGTTTCAGAAGAATATTTCCCTTATACCCTGATCATGCAATATTGTAAGTATGTTTTCAGTTTGATTCAGATGTGTGTAATAAATGTCACATTTTCTTGTTCTTCAATCAACAATATTCAATTTTAAAACATCTCGTATAAAAAATATCTTTTTTACATATTCTCGACCTGTTCTCGGTTCTATTTTTTCGGGAAAATAATTTTCGCTTAAAAGCATCACTTTCATAAACCATTCCAAAAACATCGTACGCTTCATATCCCATTCAGCATCTCCCATTTTCATAATAAACCAGTTCACAAGCGACCGTATACTTTACAAGTCTTTAAATCCCCCAAAAATTTATAAAACATGTAAAAGAGTAAGGCCTCCCCCTCACGGCGTGATCCCGCTTTCGGCTACAATACGCACATTTTATCTTATCATCTTTTTTTTTTATTTTATATATTAAATAGCTATTTCTTAGATGATGTCAATGAAATGTAAAAAAAGGAAATTGAAAATCATTCAGCTTTTATTCTATAAATAAGTGAAGGTTGTTGTATTCAAGAACTTCAGTGTATTGATGAAACAAATTTTATAGTGAAAAACATTTTCATACCTTATTAAACGATAATTTTACTGTCATAATATATTTAGATATATTTCTCCTTTTATTTTTTGAAATAAAATTCGAAATATTATGCCTCCTTTCGCTTTTTTACAATTTTTATGTAGGTACTATTGATGCAAAAGTTCGTTCCGTTAGCAGAAGATGGTATTGCTTCGCAAAACTGAAATGTTATCAACTTCACAAGTCTACAGTTTTGATGTCGTTTGGAAGAACGAAGTTCAGCGTGTCTTGTGAAAGAAATTATGTTTTATTGTGTTTTTTTAAATTTTCGGTTAAGCAGTAAAAATAGAGTTTTTTTTCCGACAAAAAGCATTAAAGTCAACAATGCTTCGCATATATTCAAGAATGTATGTGATTTGTACGTTATGGGTGCCGTAAGTAAGAAAATTTCGTGAAAGCAATTTTAATCTTCGCAATGCACATTTTGGATGACTGGCTAATGGCAACAAATTGATGGCGCTAATTAGGCTTTTGAATAAAAAATAATTATCTGTTTTTTGTGATTGTTCTTTTGTCTCTGTAGTAGTGTATCCATGTTTTATCCACAGTTGTGTATCGACGCAGAAACTTATCACGATTGCGTCGAAAAAGCGCCAAAAACCACCTCAGAGTCGACCACACGATTGCGTTTATTCTCCACTGGGAGCAAACGCAGCACCCATCGTGCCGACATTTTTTTCATACCCAATTTTTCGTGCAAAATTGAACACACTATACCTTGCGATAAGCCTGTGGCCTCAACTATTTCGCGCATTTTAATTCGTCAATCACTTAAAACCATGCCGCGGATTTAGGCAATCATTTCGAGAATAGTCACTTCCACTGGACCAGTGAATCTACGGCCACAGTGTAAGTACAGGAACAGACGTGAAATGTGAACTCCAGCTAACTCAGCTTTGATACTTTTCAATGTTAATTCTTTTAAATATAAGTGTTTAATCACCACTCGAAACTTACTTGTTCCATTTTTCTAAATAAACAAAAGTTTCTTGCTTCAGTCGACAATAAAAATGAAACCATGTAATGAATATAACTGAGACTTTGACAGCGATCTGGTGAACAATGATGTTGACTAAAAACAAACCATTTCCTACGCTACGAGCGTCATCTCTTGGATTTTCTAAAGACTTATTGAACGACTCTCGTATGATTGAAAACTTTATTTAATATTTTGGGAAATGATATGACGTGTTAATTATTTTGTTTTCCTCGTTCTGTTATTTTCCGACTAAGAACGTCTCCTTTTCTCGCCAAGTGCCATTCAAGACAAAATGACTCTTATAAATTGGGAGTCTCAGTCTGACAGACCCAGCATCCATCGATCTGTCTTCGTCATATTTTATCAAAACAAACCCCACTCGCTCTAGTTGGCTGATAACCTTTTTCATCTATTGTTTTTCGCCCGCACGAAACAAAGACAACCAAAAAAGAGTTTTTTATTCAGTATTAGAACACAATAAGGTCAGGATAGACTCCCACGTTTATTCATTCAAATATCCGAACAAACCAAACTGGTATAATTAATTTGAACTAAAGAATGATATTCAGTTTAGCGACTTTATAACGTCAGGATGTAATCTTATGAAGCAACAGTGCCATAATAAATTTCAACAACGAACAGAAGAATTTTTCTCCTTTATTAGATAATATAAAAGGTAAAAAAGTTGGGATTTTAAATAAAACACTTGTAGTTTTTGAATGCTTCAAACGTTTATTATAGATTTTGCTTTACATATGTTTCGCTTTGTTATGTCTTTCTCAAGGGTTGTTTAAACTAATATTAATGATCAAACACAGTGTTTCGAAGTATACAGGTAAATTTTATATTTTTTTAAATTTTTTTAACGTCTAGTCTAATTATCCAAAATATCGGCTGGTAAAAACGGGCATATACAATATGATCTAATCTATTACAGGGGTGTTGTGGAAATTTAACTGGTCATTTGTGGTTATTATATGACTATTTCTTAAGAATTTTACAGATATATACTGCTTCACAATCCTTAAAGTTAATTTTATATGCACCCGATGTATATAACCTTAATATACAGGGTGATTCACGCTGACTGGTTTAGGGAGAACTACTTGAAGTAAAGATTTGCAATTTTAAACACTTAAGTGACTAAACATGAGCTTTCCAATTTAAATATTTTCTGTACTGCTGTGTTACCAAATCTACTCGTAGCTGATACCAACTTTGTTTCTTTTTAATTGAATACCCTATATAATATTACATTTTTAGATTCAATGAGGGAGTTTGAAACTTTTTTATGTAACATATGCAATACCTATGTTTTAAGAAATTTGGCAAGAAACATCCCTGAATATAAAAATATTTCTTTTTACAACCAGCTTAGCTAGATATCTGAATTTTTGAATATGGTTCCTTAATAGATTGTTTTATGATAATATGATATGAGAATTAATTTATCGCATACAGGGTGTTTACAAAATAGTGCGAATTTAATAAAACTTAAAAATGCATGTTATGTAGGATTTTTAAATAGAACACCCTATATTTTATTGTGGAGCCCAAAAGAGCAATAAATTCTGTATCTAAAAGTGTTAAGTGATGATATACCTATTTTTAGCGGTTTTTGACTTTTACACAAAAAACCAAAATAATGCAATTAATGCAAAGATATCGGTTTATTTTAGTAGTGGGCCACGGCCGGCTAGGATGACATTACTTCTAAACAAATATTATGAATATGTATGTTTTTGAGATTATTAGTTTGATAATTCATAATTAGCGTATTTATTATTATATATGGACAATGTGACAAAATTATCGACCGCACCTGCAGACAATTTAACGCAATGTATCCTAATTTAGCACAAACGAAAAACAAAAAATTGGACGGATTCAAACAAATTTTATAAATTTTGGTTTTTCGAAGGCACCCCGGAATTTGACCAAGCCAGTAACATCTGATGAGGATAACGAGATGAACATTCTGGCTTATTTCCATGCACATCCACAATCTTCTTTTAGAAGAGCTGAAGACGAACTGCATATAACATTCTCCTCAATACAAAAAATACTACAAAAACACGACATGCATTCTTACAATTTTTCTAAAGCTCAGTTCCTCAAGCCAGAAGACTGCTCTCAAAGAGTGAATTTTTTTGAAAATTTATTAGTTCATTTCCAGAAAGATCCACATTTTTACGAAAAATAATCTGGACTGATGAGTTCAAATTTTCGGGAGAAAGAGTTTTTAATAGGCGAAATTGTCACTTCTGTGCCAATAAAAATCCTTATTTTACCATGGATTCCGCATTCCAAGAGAAATTTAGTTTTATTGTTTTTTGTTTAATCATGAACAAGCAAATTCGATACATTATTTACTATGAACAGTTAATTTCACGAAAGTTTTTAGAAATAGTAACAACAGTAGTAGAGGATTTGACATAAAACCTTCCACTGGCAGTGATAGAAGCAGCTGGTACCAGCTTGATGGTGCTCCGGCAGACTGAATAGAAGAAGTAAGCAAGCAACTCTATGAACTATTCCAAGACGGGTGGTTTAGACTTTTGGGTCCGTGGAATTGGCCGCCGAAATCACCTGATTTAACTCCTTTGACTTCTATATTTGGGGTACTGTAAAAGACAATATTTACAAAACGTCAGTAAACCCTAGAGAGGAGTTAAAACATCGGGTGAATCAAACATTCGCAACCTTAGATCCTATTAAGATAAGAAGAGCCGTCTCGGAAGGGGTCCATATTAAAATGTTGAAGAACTTGGAGGTAAACTGTCAGCATTTCGAACATTTGCTATAAAAATAGTTTTTTAGATAGTATTATGTTTCTAATTTTAATTTTCTTTTATTGTTTACTAAAATAAAATAAAGCGTTATCTTTGCTTTAATTTCATTATTTCATAATTTTAAAATTATGTACATTTCTTTCCGTATCATTCCAAATGCAAAAAAAATTGTTTATTCACGTGGCCTTTGATGTGGAAATTCAACTCATCAGAAAACCATATTGAAGCTCCAAAAAACGATTTTTCATTATCCTGCAGAATTCGGCTCAGTTAGCTAAATCATCGGGCTTCATCTCTTGCAAAATAACAAATTTGTAAGGGTGAAAATGTAAATATTTGCGAAAAATTCGATTAATCGTGAATCTGTGCAAATGTAGAGAAGCTGCGCGGAGTCGTAGGGACTGTCGTGGACCGTCTCTAACAAACTAACGAATGCGATCAACATTTGTGCTCGTTCTTGCTGTCCTTTTGCGCCCAGTTGATTTATCCGACATTGTGTTTCCCGTTTCTTCAAATTTGCGCGCCCAAAGCTTGATTAAATTCGCACTTGTGTGTGTACAAACGTGGAACAATAATGTAGGAATCGTTGTTTTTATAAAACAGTCGCACGAAAAATGCTTACTTAAACTTAAAAAGCCCGTCCAGCGTTTAACACCACTCCTCTCCCCCCGCTGTCGGTGTTTGGCGCGTCGCAGTCACAACAACAACGAAAAACATTCTGAACTCTCGTTATTTTATTAAAGTTAAATTTAATTAAAATACACCAGTCAGCATTCCTTCCAACACAAAAAAAAACAGTATATTTGAGAGTATGTAATAACGGCTCGAGATAACGCTAAAACCAACACTAGCTTAGGCAAAGAACTGGTCAGAATGCCACGACCAACTGTTGTATGGGACTTTTCTGTAACGCAATCCAATCTTCATAAAATACGCTACGAAAAAGAGTGTCCCCGTATATAAAGAACATGGGCTAGCAAATCAGATTAGTAGGAATCTGAAGAATCTTAATTTTGGAAAGGCTTTGTCACGGTGCAAATGGGTAATTAACTTTTAGAGCGAAGTGGGGAGTGATATTGCGACAGTTCTAATTTCGTTTTCGGCTTTTTTTCCATTTTTGGCTTAAATTTCGTTAGAACAGGTATTAATATTGTCACTTTTTCGGAGAAAATAATGTTTGGTGTGATGAAAATAACAGTAAATGCAAGAAATAAAATTTTATTTTATGTTAGGTCCTCAACTTACTTAAGTAATGTCTGAATGATTGTGGCGTGTTCATATATTTTTCGGAATGGCAATGGGTTCTTCTCTTTCTCCTTTGATGAGTAATATCTTTATGCAGAAACTCGAGAATGACATATTAAATAAATCTCTTAAAAAACCATTAATATGGCTTAGGTATGTTGATGATATTTTTGCTGTATGGCAACATTGCATTGACGATCTAAATATTTTTTAACAAGATATAAATTCTCGAGAGCCTACAATTATGTTTACTTTGGAGATGGAGAAGGAGAATAAATTGCCGTTCCTCGACACTTTAATAATAAAACAAAAACAACACATTAAAAACTACGGTTTACAGAAAACCGACAAACCCAGATAGGTATCTCAATTTCTTTTCAAATCACTCAAAATCGGTCAAAATAGGAGTAATTAAAAGATTATATGACAGAGCAAAACTTGTTTGTACTGACAGTGATACACTACAAAACGAAACAAATCACATAAAAAGACATTTTAATAAAAAACAATTACCCAATAGAATTTATGGATAAATCGCTTAAAAATTTTGAAACTAGACAAAACAGACAAGTTATTAATAACAATAATAATAACTCTCAAACAATTAACCTGACAATTCCTTATATCCGCGGTATTTCTGACACAGTTAACAGAGTAGGAAATAAATACAACATAAGAACGACATTTAAAACAAAAAATACTCTTAGATCTCTATTAACAAAGACTAAACCAAACAATGTACAACAAAATACCAAAAATGTGGTTTATAAAATTCCCTGCGAATGTGGCAAATTCTATATAGGTATGACATCTAGACCGTTAGATGTTAGAGTAAAAAGAGCATGAAAACCTTAGAAAGGGCGATTTTAATGAATCTAGAATTTGTCAACACGCATGGGAATCAGGTCATGAAATCAATTGGAATAATTCCAAAACGGTATTAAAAAGAATCGGTAACAAAATACAGAAGATTAAAATAATCCGCTTTAATTAATTTAAATAAAAATAATTGTACTGCTATGCCTTCGGTAGATTTAAATTCAATATGGTTTCCGATTCTAAAGAATACAAATAAACACATTTAAATATTTGAATACACAGAAATTAACACATTTAAATATTTGAATCAGTACAATAAACAATCACACAGTAAACATTACCTATATATATATATTTTGGTAGTATGTCACTGTCATGAAAATCTATTGTTGTCAATGTAAGTATCGTTGACATATACAAAAAAATATGTTTACTTTCACTCGTTACTTTATATATTACAAATTAATATAATTTATTTTTTAGTTTAGTTTTGAAAACGGGGGGAGAGTACCCTCCGAAACGTTAGCGTTAAAAGTTTGTAAAATTTTTTATAACATTTTTATATCTTTAAAATTTTGTTCGTTAGGCAAATTTGTCTCCGTTTGGTTTTTTTGTTTTTTACCCGGTGACTCTTTCTTTAAATAAGAACAGGTATTTTTGATATTTTTTGAGTTTTAGATAGTGGCGAAAAACCCAAATAAAGGAAAAAAATACCTCAACTTACTTATCAGCCTATTTTTAACTATCTTTGAAGTGTATTTACTAGGTTAATTGAAAAATTGACGGAGCGGAAATGACAAAACAAGTTTATAGTTGAAAACACGACTTTTGTTCTTCCGGTTCTCCAATTAATTTATTTTCATTCTGAAGTGATTTTCTGGAAAAAAGCTTGCCACGTATGAATTTTTTGAGGTTTAGGAATAGATGAATGTCAGAGGGGGCAAGATGTGGTGAATATAGTGGATGCTCCAACAATTTGTAATGTAACTTCTTCAATTTGGCCATTGCAACAACACCTCTGTAAGCTGGTGCATTGTCTTGATGAAAAATGATTTTTTCTTCGCTAAACCAGATGTTTTCTCGGCAATTTTTGCATAAAATTGATCCAAAATGTTTGATTAATACTGTCCTGTTATTGTTTTACCGATTTGAAGATAATCAACTAACAAAATGCCTTTTGTATCCCAAAAAATTGCCATAACTTTTTTGGTCCATTTTAATTACTTTGGCTTCTTCGGAGCTGCACAGCCCAGCTCAGTCCACTCTGCGGTTTGTTGTCGCAGTTCAGAATCATAGTGGTAAACCCAAGTCTCATCCATAGTTAGAAAACGACTTTTAAAATATATTTTATTGTTTCGAAAAAGATATAAATGTTGGTTAGAAAGTTTTACTCGAAGTGATTTTTGATCAGAATTTAACAAATAAGGCACCCATATTGCACATAGCTTTCTCAAGCCCAAATCCTTTTTCAAAATATGAAACACCCATACAGTTCAGATGTCGATTGCGTTAGCAATTTCATTCAAAATCAATTGTTTGTCATCCATAACCACATCATGTATAAAATTAATAGTTCAGTAGTTGCACTTATAGGACGTCCAGAACGAGGATCATCATCCAGGCTTATGCGACTTTCATTGAAACTCACTTGCCCACTTACAAACCATTGTTTTTGAAGAAGCCGACTCTCCTAATACATCTACCGTTTCACCAATAATGTTGCATAATGTTCTCCTGTAATCATCTTTCCTTTTACCAAATTTTAGGAAATAATTCCTAGAAAATCCCTCAAAACAGTGCCAACACCTTTTCCCTATGGAAAGTCTTCGTTTTCTTCGGAGCAGGTGAAACCAAACCCCAGTTATTTTGACTGTCCCTTCGTACTTGATGAATAGTAATTAATCCAGAATTAATTAACAGTCACGCATCACTCGAGACAGTCTCTTGGATTACCGTTATACATGTCTAAATACCGATACTTTATACAAATTTATATTTTTTTAAAATTTTGTTCGTTTGGAAAATTTATTGCAGAAAAAAAATTACTGAGAAATTTGTCTCCGTTTTGCTTTTTACACAATGATTCTTTATTTACATAAGAACAGATATTTGTAACAGATTGTGGCGAAAGACCCAAAAAAGGAAAAAAAATATATGTCTAAATATCACTGTGAAGTGGTAAATCGAATTGTGTAACTGGCAAGTGTATGTAACATTACTAGAAAGAAAGCTACTTTTCAGAAATTCAGTTTTTCTTTTGTTCTTTTCAGTGTCAGTGATTAAAATGCCATCTGCCGGAAAAGTTCACTGTAATACTAAACTTGAAGAGATTTACCACTAAACACGAAAACAATTTTTTGAACTGCTCGACGCACGTTTCGCTAACCATGTTAGCATCATCAGGAGATGATTTAATCTAATTCTAAAACTAATCTATGTTTATTTAAAGGAAAAGTAATTAATCTATTTACCATAAAATTTAAACTAACCATCTTATTTTGGAAGCTATGATTTGAATCGTTAGGAATGTATCTCGAAGTGGTGGTGGTTTTTCTGAAAATATCAAAATCTAGCCTATTTTTATTATTTCTACTGACTGAGAAGTTCTGGGTAATCCAAAGGATAAAGTAGAGCAGCATGAAAAGTCGGGGATTTACGAAATTAGTTGTCAAGACTGTGATCGAAGGTATATTGGGCAAACAAAAAGATCCATATTGATAAGATATAAAGAACATATTGCCCACATTAGATATGGGAAAAATGAAAAATCTTGTGTTGCACAACATGCAATCGAACATGACCACAGTATAGATATTAGTAATTTAAGACTGATTAAAAGTGTTAATAATAATAGGGCTTTGGATGCATATTAAAGCATTCAAATAGAAAAATGTAAGAAAATCATGAACCGAGATAAAGGACCGATTTATTTCAGTCAACTTTTTCAATTATTAATGTAAGGCTTAGTACACTTCACGGTTCATGATTTTTACACGCTTCGTTAGGTACGGTTTTCATATAAATAGAACATAGTTTAGTTTTAGAGTTAGATTAAATCATCTCCTGATGATGCTAACATGGTTAGCGAAACGTGCGTCGAGCAGTTCAAAAAATTGTTTTGGTGTTTAGTTGTAAATCTCTTCAAGTTTAGTGTTTCACACCAAAGGATCCAATAGAAGAATTGATTCACTGTAATAGCTTAATGTGAAGTGAGATGACATAAGGAAACTTGGTACCATTGCGAGTTACCAGGGTGGCAGTAGCTACCGATAAAACGAAATAATTTCAGTATAATTTGTTTTTTTTTTACAGAAAAAAGTTATTTGGTATAAAAACTGGTAATAACAGGGCTCAAGAAGAGGATAAAATTATACTTATTTAAAAACACCCCCAAAATGACAGCCCCAGCTTTTGAATAGGATTTTTCTGTGATAGAATCAACATCTTCATCAAATAAAAAATGGATACGTATAGAAAAACGAACGCAAGCTAATCGAATTAGCGAGAATTTCAAGAATCTTAATTTCGAAAAGTCTTTGTGACGATGCAGATGGGTAATTAACTTTTAGGGGTGAAGAGAAAGGCGATAGATATTCTGACGGTTGTAATTTCGTTTAAAACTTTTTTCCTTTGCTTCTCATTTCAGGCATAAATTTTGTAAGAAAATGGATATTAATTTTCTCATTTTCTCGAAGGAAATAATGTTGGAGGTGTTGAATGATATTTGTTTCTGTTTGGGGACATAGATAATTGCAATAAACACAAAAGATTAATTCCGGGAATCCGTTAATCTGTAAGCAAGTGTCCACAGTACACAACTTCGAAACTCTACGATAATTAGATCCTGTCAGTTTTCTGTGATATAACGTCGAGATAACGTTGAGTTCGCCGGGCATCATGAAATTAGCAATGACGTTTCGAGAAATAACATTTTAAATTTCCCAGTCGAGATCTAAAACGTGAAAGAGAAAAAGAAGAAAGCATCAAAATTGTTATTGACAATGTAAAATGTTAGTAAAGTCCAGATATTGCCAAAAAGACTTTGAGAAGTCAAGATATTTTATCAAACAATATTTTATCACAAATATTTGTCCCAGTTTATGATTTTAAAGATCCAAAACCACAAATTTAATGCCAGGGGATAGAAAAAGCAAACCTATTGGGATCGATATATGATTGAGCTATAGCGATACCTATACGTATGGCAAAGGTCACCAATATCGCCTATGCTTTTCTCGGTCTGCCTTAAAAAAGTATTCCGTAATCTATATTGGGAACAGTATGGTGTAAAGATCGATGTTGCAAACTTAAACCATCTTCGATTTGCACATGATATCGTTGTCCTTTCACAAGACCCAGAGCAGCTGCAAAGAGGCATACAAGAGCTGCAAAAAGCTGGCGAACCATTTGGCTTGAAAATAAAGCTGAAAGACAGTCAGGTTATGTTCAATAAATTTGCTGAGGGCAGAAGAATTTCAATTTTAGGGAGGGATATGGAGATTGTGGACTACTTTATATATCTTGGGCAGAGGATTTCAGTACCGACCGGGAGGTGGAACGGCGTGTTAAATGTGGCTGGCAGGTTTAACATAGTGTTTAAGAGCAAACTCCTACTTAGCATGAAAAGAAATGTCTTCGATCAATGCGCCCTGTCCGTTATGATATACGGATGTGAAACCTCGACACTCACGTTGCAATCAATTTCTTCAATCAAAAACTTCAGGTAGCAGAGGGGAGAATGGAAAGATGTATACTTGACATTACAAGGCGAGACAGAAAGCCCTGTACATGGATCAGGGAACAAACGAAAGTGTGTTACATCATTGGAAGGGTAAAGCAATTGAAATAGAGATGGGCAGGCTATATGGCGAGGCGATGGAACGACAGGTAGACAAGGCAATTCTAAAGTGGATACCGCTTGATCGCAAACGTCCGCGAAGAAGACGGGGTGCAGGATAGACTGATGACATCGTTAAGTATATTGGACCCGAGTGGCTGAAAAATGAAAAGTTGGAAACATGCTGAAGAGTTCTTCATCCTACAGTGGATCGACACGGACTGATGATTAATTGCAGCAATCAATTTAATTGTTTCTATTTTAGCTCTACTCCTATTTTCATAAAATTCTTGTCAGGATAAAATTCGCATTTTTAATTTTTTCGTTATTTTGGTCTATGCACAAGATTATTACAAGTTTATTTGTTTAATTTGATAATTAGTGTGTCATGTTGAGTAAGAACTGGACACATTGTCAATTGTGTCATATATTCAAATATTTCAGTAAAATAAATAGCACTTACAAAGGAATAATTATTTTATTATTATTGGAAAACAATTTTTGGTAATTGATCAAATTTAGGAAAAAGTATATAGTATAACTATCAAATGTGATCTCTCACAACTAGTCCTCCGTCTATTCGAATACATTTTTAGATTCTTTTACGATTATGTTGTAATAATTTTGTGTATACACCAAAATAATGACAAAATTAAAAATGCTAATTTTGTCATGAAACTTAGTATATGAGGTTAGAATAACACCCTGAACAACTTTTTCTAATACCTTTTTTCGATATATCTAACGCGAAACAAATTATCGAGAACTGACCCTATTTGTGAATTCGTAGTAGGCTTAGTTTAAAGTTCAGATTTCAGTTGAGTATCTTAAAAAACGTCACCCATCAATCTGTCTGACTTTGCAAAAATTCAAATTTGTATTCCTTCAAATAGCGAAAATGTAGGGGTCTTCATCTTAAATGCTACACACTGTGTATATATATATATATATATATATATATATATATATATATATATATATATATATATATATATATATATATATATATATATGAGAGAGAGAGACAAATGAGACATCCTGAAGACGATTCTCAACAAATATTTCCGAAACAGTTTACAATAAAATTATAAAATTTGCGCTGAAACGAACCCTATATTTCAATTTTTTAAATTTTATTCAAAGAAGAAATGGTCCCATTCATTTGAGCGTATTTTTTTTAATTACAGTTTATGAGCATCCCTAGTTTTAACATTTAACATCACGTTATCTGTTGCGCGGAGGTGTCAGAAATGTCTTTAGATTGAAGGAATCCACTTAAACTGTTAACTGTTGACCACAAAATAACTCCTGATTGCATTCAACGTGCTAATGGACGTATCAACAAACATAATTGCAGCAAAATGAGCCAAACCCAACAAAAGTGGTTCGCGCAAGAAACACTTCGAAGCAAATAGTCGCCTGTTTTTTTGGGATAAATGGTATGTGGCTACGGTGCCACTAGAAAATTGCAGAACGATCAATTCTGAATGGTACACACCCATTTGTTTGCCAGAAGCCTTTAAAGAAATAAGAAAAAACAACCAAGCGACGCAGGATCATTCTTCACGTGAACTCTCACCCGTCGGATCGAACAACTCAATATTTGACCAGTTAAAACATCGAATTGATGGGTCATACGCCGATGGTGATACACCGTACAGTCCCGATTTGGTATTTAGTGATTTCTTTTTGTTCTCGTGCGTAAATAATAAATTACATGGTCAACGATTTTGGACGCCAGAAAAAGCGGTTGATGCGTTCGAAATTATGTTTTGGAGATACCTCAGTCGGAATGGAAAAAGTGCTATGAAAATTGGCTCAAACCAGTGGCAGCTCGTGGGTTTCATTGGAGGATGGGTTGTTGCTTGTTGCGCAGAGAAAGGATTGAATAAGTAGGTACTTACCGTTTCCCGAAGAGTAAACTATTCGAACAGTTTATTGTAACTGCTAATCAATAGAAAAAATTCGAAAAAGTTTATTAGTAGTTCGAAAACTTTAAAAAAATATTCAGGTTTTATGACAAAAAAGAGTTCTGGTACACATTTTTGTCGGTAAATAGCACCTCGCCATTATAAACGCCACCATTATTAATTGCTTTAAATGAGACACCTTCATGTTTGCAATTAAATGGGTGGGTGAACGAAATACGCGACGCGAGACATAGCAAATGCTCCGTATCCGTCATATCAGCGTCTAAAACTAATTACTTACACGCTCGGTCGCAGGGAGTCTACGTCCAAATCGCATGTTTTAGAAAGCAATTAAACCCCCGAATTCTGGCAACCAACAAAACATGTAACGCCAACGGTGAGATAAGATGCCGTAGCGCATGGTCGCTGGAGGTAAACGTCCGACCAACGATGTAAAAATTGCAGCTAGAGGATGTAATTTTTATCCGCATTATTTGGTGTGATGAGCCGACATTTATGGTTCTTCTACATTTAGAGATTTTAATTTTTAATAATATCTTAAAATTAGTTAAAGGAATGAAACTGAACGGAAATAAAAACAATAAAACTTTAAATTTTGAAAAACAATAAAACCATTTTCAATGAAAATATTTGTATTTATTTATTATTCCGTATACATAAATAGCAACCCTCGTTTATGTGGATATAAACAATGTTTTTTCAAGAAAAGTTAATCATAATTATAATTTCTAATTTAACAAGTGAAATGATATGAAACTTGTGTTAGCGGTCAAGGACAGTTATAGCAACTTAAAATATTAATTTTAATTCTTAAAACGAAAGTCTTCTTACAATTTGACCATAGCAGCATTACTTAAAACTTGCATCCCTTTACATTTACTTCTTAAACGCTCTTTTTATTCGACTTATTTCTATTTAAAACTCGTTTTATGAATAAAAATGTATGTAAATATTTTGCTTCGAAATTTACTTTCTGAATTATTTCCTTTCCATCCCACCTGCGTCACAAACATTTCAGCCCGCCCGTCGGAATTCCTGCGAGGTTAGCTAAGAATTACTGCATTATGCAGCGAGGAAATTTAACTCCTGTTAGATTGCGTTTTTGTTCACGTCATTACAGGTAAATTCCAGTCTGAAACGAGGAGCTGGAGGTGGAAGGGCAGGAAAGTCCAGCCAATAGTTGAGTGGGAAGTAGGGTATGGTGGGTGGAAATTTACGTGGATTTAGGTAGATACTCTTCGGTAATTACCGTTAATTCATTGAAATAATCGTCTATAGATTGTGTTTCGGGGGCTAAACATTTACTTAGGTTGCTTTATACGGATCGTGAGCCTTAATGAATCTGAAACATACACCGAAAGGTTTAACCAGAAGGAAAATTAGAACTGGGCGTAAGATTAACTTAATTATGAAGACAAGTGTAGTATAATCATTTCTAAAACTATTTGATTGCCTAAAAACTGCTTTTGGTATTTACAAATAGATGACCTTAATTATATATTGAATAAGAAATAATAAACTCAATTTTGTATACAACAAAACTGTATTTAAAATGATGAATGTGCACCATCAGTACTTGGATTAGTGATCGACCATGTGTGTGATCGAATTCAACATGTTCATTCTACAAGTGAAAGCAGAACAAAGAAAATTAGTAATAAAAAAACGCAAAAAAATCAAACGAACAGTATATTTGTATTATTTGTGATGATTTTTATGTAGAACCACCTGAAGAATACTGGGTCGAATGTGGAAACTGTAGGGGGTGGGTTTTCGAAGCTTATATTGGTTATTCAGGTGTAGGTTTATGTTTTTGCGATTTGTGCCACGGATAAAGCTTTTTTTTAGTTAAATAATTAATAAAATCACCTTAAAGGTTTGTTTAAGAAATTATCTGGTAATTTACAAAAAATATGAGTCTGAGTTGTTGAATGTAATTACAATTCTGACAAAAGAGTCTACTAAACATGACAGTAATGTCTGAATGATTGTGGCGTGTTCATATATTTTTTTCTTTATTTGGGTTTTTTTTTGTTTTTTTTTTTCAAAATACATAAGATTAAAAGAAACCGCTATAATTAATTTAAATAAAAATAACTGTATTGCTGTGCCATCTGTAGATTTAAAATTAAAATAAAGATTTAAATTCAATATGGTTCTTGATTCTATATATATATATATATATATATATATATATATATATATATATATATATATATATATATATATATATATATATATATATATTGGTAGTATGTCACTGTCATTAAAAACTAATTGTCAATGTTAGTATTATTAACATACAAAAAAAATTTATTTACTTTCTATCTTTTCATAATTTATAGAAATTAATATACTTTATTTTTAGATTCGTTTTGAAAACGGGAGGAGAATACTTCCCGAAACGTTAACGTTAAAAGTTTGTATATTTTTTTTAGAGCATTTTTTTATATTTTTAAAGTTTTGTTTGTTAGGTAAATTTATTACAAAATAGGATCACTGAGAAATTTGTCTCCGTTTGGTTTTTTGTTTTTACCCAGTGATTCTTTATTTACATTAGAACAGATGTTTTTCATATTTTTTAAGTTTTAGATCGTGGTGAAAAACCACGATCTAATATAAAGAAATAATCCAAATAAAGAAAAAAATACTTAACATGTTGCTATATTTATATGATTGAATTGGGTTTTTGAATAAAAAATAATTCTCGATTTTTTACTTCATTTTAAAATTTTATCATGAAGAATATTGATAATCGATGCGAAAAACTTTTTAAAAACTTCTTAGAATTAATTATAAATTAATTAAAATATATAAAAATTTTTAAAAATCACGTGACTATGAACGCGCCTTGATTGGTTGCTATGTTTGTGACATCAGAATACTAAAGTGTTTTCACGTCAGTACTGTCAAGGGCTTCTATTCGTATATATACTGCCAAAATTATTAATGGTTAAGTGCAAAATAAAATATTGTTGATTACTAATTTAGTTCAGTAATGTGTGACAAAGGGTTCATAGAGGCTAATTCTGATAATGTACCTGCTGTAGATATTTTTATCGTCACAGATTTTCTGAAAAATTACATTCAGTTCAATTCAGCCGAAGTTCGAGGTGCTAATGCATCGTAAGTTTTTTAACATCTAGGTCTTTAACAGTTAAGGTCTACCCACTAGAAAACAACTATGTACCACAACATATCCTGAAACCACTGTCAGCCTACCATCAGTCTTCAATGCTTATAATAAATTTCTAACCTATGTTTGAACATACCCTATCAAATGAATATGTCCAATCAATAGATGAAATGTTTTAACATCTTCATTACTTTTTGTTTGGATAGTAGGTTTGCTTTTCTATTTTTCTTTTTTTTTGTATACTCCTTCAGATGTTTGTTTTGATTCCATGGAAAACTACTTTGCCAGTTCTTAATTCAACTAGTTGGTGTTCATCCAACTGATCACACACATTTCTGTACTCTTTGACCATCTACAAATTAGATTATCCTGTAAAACTTTCATAAGTATAAGACTTTTCATATACGATTACCTTCCAAATTGGTAGTCGAATTTTGTTCTATTTGTCTATCCTTGTATCCTCTATCCTCTAATTCTTGAATATTATTATTCGTATCCTACAAAATAGATGATCCTGTAGGGCTTTCTCATTTTTACTACCCTCGGTTGTGTTGCTACATGTAAATTCTTTGCGGACAGGCAGGAATATTCCTTCTTATAAATTTGGCACGTTAATTTGTTTTCCCTACATGATTAAATAATTTAAATAATTAGGTTAATCTATTATTATCTGTTAATTAGGTTAATCTGTTATAATAATAATCAGGTTAAATAATTTAAATAATAGTTATAAAAACGAATGCAAAAAACAAAAGGAACTCTAATCTCATATCTTATGTAAAGATATATGAGTATAACGTCGAAGAGCACCAAAAGCCTGAATAACAATTAAAAGCAAGTATATTTTCAAATCGTTAGCAAACCAATAAATGCAGCCAAAGATATAGGTTAAACCTATAGAACAATGACCAAGGTCGATAAATTATTTTATTTACCCGAGACTCCGATTCTTTCCGAACGTCTTTTCAGAAAGGGCGCGAAAGATAATTTCGGTATAACCGATTTGTTCCGAGCCGAACCGATATTGGCGATATTAGTCTTCGGTACAATTGTGAGGTCAAAATGGTTCGGGGTTTTTCGGGAATTGTCGGCGCGTCATCGGTATTAGGTTTAAAAATATATTTTCAATTTGATATAACTTTTTAATTATAACAAAAAAAATAAAAATAAAAATAGTTTTGCTATTAAATGATCTTTCCATTTATGACAAAAAAAAATGTGTTGGAAACACAAAAGCCCAATTGTCCTTGTTGCTTGTCCTTTGTCCGTGTCCTTTAAAATTTGCAAATTTGAATACCCTTTTACTTCCTAAACGTGAATTATTTACTATCACTAAATGTGAATTAAACAAATAACTTATAAACATTCCTGTACAGTAAACCACTTTAGAGACTACTAGTTCATAATTGATCCATATATTTTACTGATAATCAATCAAAGAACAAGTTGTAAAAAGGCTTTATTCATTCGCCTACATACATCACCAGGACTACCAACATTAACAAAGATCGAACAAAAACATAAAAGAGAAAGGGCCCAAGATAAAAAAAAGAGAATAGACCGTAAAAATCCTTCGTTGTTTTCTGTATTATTCCGACAGAGCCTGTCACGAAAATAACAAGCCCATTGTAAAGCTTTACCTGTTTTTAACTGTCTATGAAACAGTTATGGTACGCAATAAATTAACAACAGGAATAAATTTACTTAGATGCCTCGTAAATTCGGCTGTGAGCATAAGAAAAGCTGTTTATTCCTGGTTTAATAATAAAATTCCTTTAAGACAGACAAAACAGAGCTCTTGGATATATTTTCCTTAAAAATTATAGATCGAATGCAACCTCTAAAACTACAATGATTGTTGGAGTTTTTCAAGTTTCAGGGTTTTTCAAGTTTCAGGGAAGTTTTCAAGTTTGGGAAGGGGAAGAAATCACTTGGAACCAAATGTGGATAATACGGTGCATGTGGAAACATTTCGAATAGTAGATCGCATTATCGTGATCAAAGAGTAGTTTATTTTAGGCCAGGTGGACGTTTAGCTTTAATTGGGGTTTTGAACAATTTTTTTTGTCATAAATGCAGATCATATTTAAATTTCATAACAAAACTATCTAAAAAAATTGGAGTATCGGGCAAATAAAACAATTTATCGATCTTAGTCATTGTTCTATAGGTTTAACCAATATCTTTGATTGCATTTGTTGGTTTGCTAACGATTTGAAAATATACTTGCTTTTAATTATTATTTAGGCTTTTGGTATATATACGAATAGAAGCCGTCAGTACTCTCACTGACGTGAAAACACTTTAGTATTCTGACGTCACAAACATAGCAGCCAAAGGCAGCGCGTTCGTAGTCATGTGATTTTTTTTTAATTTTATACATTTTAATTAATTTAGAATTAATTGTAATAAGTTTTTAAAAAGTTTTTCGCATCGATTATCAATATTATGTATGATAAAGTTTTAAGGATTTCTGTTATTTCTGAACAAACCGAAGATATACTCGATTTGAGAGTTTAACACGTCCACTGCAAAACACGTCACTGACGCCATTAGTCTGGCGCCGTTGACTGTTTCGTTTGTACCTATTTCTATCGGGATTTTGTGAAGGTACGTTAGTTCATTGTGGTACCTTAGAACAGTTTCTAAAGTTTAGTTTTACGTGCGCGGTTTTGTTTTTTTCGCATTCAATATGGAATTAAATATTAATGAACCTGGACCATCTCAACCTAAAAAAACGAGCAAGAGTTCATTATTATATTGATGAAGAGTTGCGCCAGATCTTAGAATATAGTGATTTCTTCCTGAAAAGAAAAAAATTCCAGCCAAGAGATGTAGATCCTGCTGCTTTGAAGACAAACGGGCAGGCACCATTTATGAATGTCCTGATTGTCCTGATTGTGCAGGATATTGTCTCAAATGCTGTTCAATCTATCACAATTATTTTTTGTATTTTATTATTAGTTTTGTAAATATTTTTCATGTATTTTTAGGCATTTGTTTTTTACATCAACAGAAAATTTTGTTGATGTCTTATATTTTATAAACATTTTTTGTTACTGTTATTATTATTATTATAGTTAATATATATATTAAGATATAGTAAATATTAGAATATAAATAATTGTATTAGATTTGTTTAGTTCTTTTTATGCATACATTTATATTTATTATACCATATCTTGTGTAATTTTTATTTATATATTATCTTTTGCTTTAGTAATTTATCTTATTTGCAAAATTTTTATTTCTATTATAATATAATTAATATATTACACTACTAAATATATTACAAGTTTATTATTATTATTATTATTATTATCACGTATGGACCCTGGTAGACCACACGAAGTACAGTTAGAGGCGTTTGTTGTTGTTATCCTTCCTTTGCGCCCATACTGATTTCATTCTTTCGCTATGAGCTCTTTTACTTTCGTCAGACCAAGTTGTTCCAGTCTTCCTACATTTTTCTCTCTGGCCAACCTCCCAAACGTTAACCTTGTATCTGAAACAGCCCCTATCCTGAATTTCACTTTGTGTAATATTTGCTGATCTTAGGTGCTCTTTAATTACAGAAATCAATTTAATTTTTTCTACTTTAGCTCTACTCCTATTTTCATAAAATTCAACTATTTGTCTAGTTAGCCTACTCGGATTCATCCGTTTTATGTGTCCGTAAAACTTAAGGCTTCTTTTTATAATATCGCAATGTATATCTGTGTATTTTTTCATTTCTTTGTTATCTCGAAGTCGGTATGTTGGGCTATTTATTTGTTTGGGGCCTAAGTTTTTTCCTATGATTTTTCTTTCGTTTTTTTCAATGTCCCCGATGTATCTCTTTCTATTCAAAATGAGCGTTTCTGTCCCATATAGACATTCTGACTTGATAACTCTGCTGTAATGTCTCAGTTTTATGTTTTTTGTTGTAAATATTTTGTGTAAGTCTCACTGCAGTTTCCATTTTTTGACATCTACCATTATTGGCCGCTTTTTCCAACCCGTTTTCCATTATTATTTCATCCAAATATTTGAATTGAGAGGCTCGTCGAGTGTTACCATATTTTGTTTTAGAAATGCTGTTCTTGGTCTGTTGCAGGTCATGTATTGTGTCTTTTCAAAGGAAATTTGGAGCCCTACCTTTTTTGCTGTTTCTTTTTTGTGCTGTTAATATACCTTGAGCCAAAATTGCTAGATCATCAGTAAACGCCAGACAATCAATTTTGATGTTGGTTCTCCCCAGTTTAATGGGCTGGTCAATATTCAGAGCCGAGTTTTTTTCATTACAAATTTATGTATATTAGAAATACAGATTATGCCCGACAACAAATACCGCCACTGGCACATCGTTCGTATATTAAGAGTGCCTAGTGCCACTGACGGTATTAGCCGCCGAAACTAAAACGCAACTAATACAACATTAATAGAAACATTTTTAATAGTTTTTAATAGCCAGCAAATTTAAATAAAAACAGTGATCAGCATCCGTCGAAATTTAACAAGTTCTTACAGGCAGTAAACATGTTAAGACATTTTTATCTTCCGTTTCTAAGAAAAAAACTTGTAATTTTTTAAGTTAAATTTCTTAGGCGGCGATTCGATAATCGATAATTGGACAAGAATTGAGAGTGAAATTTCAAGGACGCGTCACGTTTACGCACATTTCGTTACATGAGAGAGAAGAAAGATATAATGTAGAAAGAAAGAAAAAGAGAGCTATCCATTTTAGACCTTCTAATTTTCTTACCTTCGTCATTTTATCCAGATAAATTAATAATATTTGACTCGTTTCTGTTACTTTCATCTTCAGATCACGCCAAATCCATTTTGTTTGGTATCAAATTACACTGAATCCACAGTTCGGTAGTAAACGCCACCAAACACCAGTTTTAAATCCAAATTGTGATTTTATATTTATTTCAGAAAAAAAGGTTGTTGAATTTTTGAAACGTGATTAGTCCGTATAGTAATAAACAATTTAGTTTTAATTAAATAACACCAAAATCAGTTTTTTGTGGTTATCTCAAAATTATAAAAAAAATATTTAAAGGGATTTGAAACGAGACAATTCATATATCTGTAGGTTTTAAACTTCTTAAAACAATCTACTTTATAATACTCAAACTTCAATTTATCCACTTTTTAACTTTAAAATTAATTACGCATTGAATACTTCCTCTCCAATTCATCTTTCATCCATTCAAAATACAAAAAAAAAAGCGAAAGCAAAACAAAACTGTTTATCGCATAGTTCTTTCGGAAAGACAGTTGAGGGGGTCCTACGGTTCACCCTTAATGAATACGGCAGTGATTGATGTCTTATCGGGGGATTTCAATCGATGCTGATAGGGACTACTTTAAAAAAAACTCGCGAAGTTTTTGCGTATATCCTCATAAATCTCATCGCAAGCTAAATCTTGCAGAAAAATCTTTACTGCGATGAAAATGTTAATTCAAATATAGAACAGGGAAAAATACAAACATACAAAAAGCCTGTTTGAAATATGCCTACAAAAAAATTAAAAAATAACTTACTTTGGTAAATCGTCGAAAAATGTTTATACAAAAACAATGCAAAAGTTGCCTTTAAAACCAATTACAGCCTTGGAAAACATACCAAAAATTGCATAGCAAAAACAAACAAAAAAGATAAATCAGGGATATATCAGGGTAGTGTCTAAAAACTTATATAGGACAAACAGGCAGATATTTCAAGAAAATAATTAAAGAACCCGAAATAAGCTTTCTCAGTTCTCACATCTGTTAAGTGAGAACAATCTTTTTAATACTCTTTTATTAACTTCACCTATATCTATCTACGTAACGGAATCTTTGAACGTCCTTTTCACCCACTTCAAAACGACAGATTAATTTGAAACTTTGCCAATGATAACTAGCTAACTCTCTGTATACTTCTCATAGCAAAAGTTTTACGAGAAACTAGAAGAAATACTCGATAAAACACCATCTAATGTCATAATGATAGTGCTGGGGGACTTCAATGCTAAAATTGGAAAGGAACAATGCTACAAGGAAGTAGCGGGTGAACAAACAATTCATAATGAAACGAACAACAATGGCGAGAGGTTATGCAATATGGCGGCGGCTAGTGATATGTTTCTGGTTAGTATAAGATTTAAGCACAAAAATATATATAAAGTAACCTGGAACATACCTGGAAGTGACAACGGAAACCAGATCGACCATATACTGGTTGAAAGGAAAGGCATGAATGTAATCTATATCTATATACATGTAATCCATATACGATACAAGATCATACCGAGGGGCTAATATAGATTCAGATCACTTTATGGTTATGGCAAAATTTAAAATCAAGGTAAACAAGTACGGAAAAACTGCAAATATAAAAAAGAGATGGAACAGAGAAAAGTTTGAACAGGAAGAATGGAGAGAGAAGTACATAAATACGATCAAGCAAAAAATAAATCAGATAAATGAAAGCAACAGCATAGAAGAAGACTGGATAGCGATAAAAGGATGTATAACACAGGCAGCACAAGACACCATATCATATAGGAAAAACAACAGAAAGAAGCAATGGTTCGATGAAGAATCTGAAAATATGACCGAAAACAAAAACAAAGCAAGGAACACGTGGCTTAAAACCAGAAAACCGGAAGATTATAAAATATATAAAGAAATTAGAAAAGTGAACACAAAGCTGTGTACAATAAAAAAGAATAATTGGATGGGAGAAATAATAAATGAAATTGAAGAAGAAAACAAGAAACGAAATATGAGTGCTATTTTCAAACGTGTAAATAAGTGCAAAATAAAGAAAGCAACAGTAGTAATTTAAAATGAGATATGGGAAAAACATTTCTAAGAAATGTACGATAAAAAAAACCATGAAGAGGTGACGGAGGAACAGAACTGGAGAAGGATCTGACAGAAAATGAGAAAGTAAGAGAACCCGAGTACGTGGAAGTTGCTCAAGCGATTAAAACACTCAAAAATAAAAGAGCTGCGGGATGTGATGAAATGTGCTCAGAACTAATTAAACATGGAGGGGAAGAACTACATCAAAGAATCTACCAACTTATTTTACGGATATGGCTGAAGACCTGATGAATGGAAAACAGGCATTATAATACCGATACCAAAAAAGGGTGACTTGACACAATGCAAAAACTATAGAGGAATTATATTGCTGAATGCGGCATACAAGGTACTTACAAACATAATAAAAGAACGACTGGAGATATATACAGAAAAACGCATAGGAAATTATCAATGCGGCTTCAGAAAAGGAAGATCGACAGTAGATGCCATACATATACTAAAACAAATCACGGAGAAGATATATGAACATAATATGGTAGCACATATAGTTTTTGTGGATTTTAAGCAGGCGTTCGATAAAATCAACAGATAATAACTCATGGAAGACTTAAAAAGCATCGAAGTTCCAAAAAAGATTAGAATATTGATAGGTATGATAATGAATGAGTCTGAAGCAAGAATATATACAGAACAAGGAATGACAAATAACATAAAAATCAAAAAAGGGGTTAGACAGGGAGATGCGTTATCGGCACTATTATTCATAATATCATTGGATAGCATAATACAGAGAATTGAAAATATAGAAACATTAAATAAACATCTTGTACAGATAGTGGCATATGCGAATGATGTTGCAATAATTGCTAGAGACCAGGGAGAGCTAAAGCGCATAATAAAAATAATTGACCGCGAGTCTAAGAAAAAGGGGCTGGAAATAAGTGAGCAAAAAACAAAGTATATGTACTGCAGCAGAAATGAAAGAATACTGAGAAATTTGGAGTGCGGAAGCTATAAATTTGAAGAAGTAAAAACATTTAACTATCTGGGAGTCATAATAGACAGAAGGAATGAGGGAGTTGATATAGAAGAGAAGATACATAAAGGATATAGAGCATTCCATAGCAACAAGAAATTACTGAAAGGCAAGAGATTGAGCACAAGGAATAAATTAGGAATATACAAAACAATAATAAGACCAATAGTAACATATGCCGCAGAAACTGTAACACTCACAGCAAAAGAGGAAGACGAACTAAATATTTTTGAACGCAGGATAATGAGAACCATAATGGGTGCAAAGAAAGTGGGAAACATCGAGTACAGAAATCTGATGAACTTTGAAATCGACAACTTGTTGGAAAGGGAAAACATAGTGAGAGCAATTAAAGCACAAAGAATAAGATGGTATGGACACGTAATGAGAAGAGACAGGGATATGCCAATAAGAGAGATAACAATATGGAAACCAGCACAGAGCAGACCGAGAGGGAGACCCAGGGTTAGATGGAGACAGCAGGTGGAGGAAAATATAAAAACAGTAAACGCAGAGGGATGGAGAGGACAGATCGCAGACAAGAAGAGATGGAGGAAAATAGTTGAAAAGGCGAAAACTCACCAACAACTATGAGAAGGGCAACAAGAAGAAATGTGGACTGATCCACCACACTAAAAGGATTTGAAGAGTTCCTTAGAAAGGAACAGCTACAACTTCAAATATGAAATGTATTAGCTTATATAATAATAATACTTCTCATGGAAAAGATCCTTGTAATGTTTAGAGTACAAAACCACATCTTCAGCTCTTCTATCCATTAAAAATGAATGATGCATGAACAAAACATATTTTCTGAATATATTTAATCTTTCTAAAACACCAGAAGCTCTAGATTGAAATTCGCCAAGACCCGAACCTGAATCTCTTTCGATCAAAAAAATACTAGTCACAAAAATGAACTAAATTCAATAACTAATTTCTGCTTTTTTAAATAATTTTTACTTTGGAATCTTCGGATATATTATTAGAACTGATATACTTCATCATACTACTTCATCATCATATGACAATGTTTCCAATAAAAGCAGTCCTCGATGGACAAAGCTTTTAAGAGAGAAAGTCACTAGGGCATATATAAGTTAAAAGAAAAAACTTAAAACGTCAAATAACGTATGAATAAGCTAACATATAGTATATAAGAAAAAAGGATCTATTCAAGATATCCAATTTGCATTATATGTATTTTTCCCCATTTTTTGAAGGAAAATATAAAAACAATTGCTTTGGCTTTTTCCCTAGAGACATATCCGACCATTGTGGACTCGAAAGATTTTTTCCCCAGTGTCTGTATTCAAGGATATCAATTTACATAACAAAAAATGCATATATATATATATATATATATATATATATATATATATATATATATATATATATATATATATATATATATATATTTTTTTTTTTATTACATATATTTTCGTGACCGTTTAGTATTATTTTTTTTTTTTATTTATTGGGACTTTCGGTCAGTGTAAATAAGTTTTAATTTTTTATTGTTTTATTTACGTTTCGGTTCTACAACGAACCATCATCAGAATACTTCTAAAATAAAAATTACTTTTGTAAAAAAAAATCAAACTTACATTTAAAAACCTACCAATATCAATTAAACAATTAATTTTTTGAATTTTTTAACTAATATGTGTCAATTTTTTATCAAATTTTTAAATTACATATTGGACTTTGGACATATTTAACAATTCTTCCACCTTTTTTGTTTTTTATTATATCCTAATTGTTTTGAATTTTTTATGTGGAATGATATTAGATGCAAAAAAAAAATTATGAAAATTTATTATTTAATAAAGTTATTATATATATAACTTAAATTATCTGTATCATTTCTAAAATTAATGGTATTATTTGTTTTTTTTATGTAAATCATTTCTTTTATATTTCTTTTTTTTTATTGTTTTTCAAAATCTAGGATTTTTATATTGTTAAAATTAAAGTTATGTTCATTGTCTATAGCATGCTTTGAAAGTGCAGTGATGTTTGGTTCTAAGTTTCTAATGCTTTTTTTGTGTTCATTAATTCTGTTTTATAAATATTGTTTCGTTTGGCCAATATATGAGCTTGGGCAGTTTAAGCAATCAATTTTGTAAATTAAATTTGTTTGTTCCATTTTGGGTGTTTGTGATTTTAATTTTGTAAATATTTGTTTAGTGTTATTATTGTGTATTTCTGCTATATTTATATTATATGGTTTAAGAACTTTTTTTATTTTATTATTTATTTCTGGTATGTATGGTAAAGGTATGTAATTTTTATTTTTAGTTTTATTTGTTATGTTATTATTATTATATATTCTATGTATTCTATTTTAAATTACCGGTTCGTAAAATTTTTCTGGATAGTTATTATCTCCTAGTGTTTGTTTGATTTTATTTATATATTTTGGTCTATTATTTGGATTAGTTAAAATAACAGCTCTATCAATTAAAGAATTAATAACACTTTTTTTATATTTATTTGGTGTATAAGATTTAAAATTGAGATATCTTCCAGACCATACTGGTTTGTATACCAATTTGTTTTGATATTGCCATCCTTATCATACGTGATATTAATATCCAAAAAATGTATTGTTTTTATTGTGTCATTTAAAAATTTTATAAAAAATTGACACATATTAGTTAAAAAATTCAAAAAATTAATTGCTTAATTGATATTGGTAGGTTTTTAAATGTAAGTTTGTATTTTTTTTTTTGGAATTATTCTGATGATGGTTCGTTGTAGAACCGAAACAATAAAAAATTAAAACTTATTTACACTGACCGAAAGTCCCAATAAATATATATAGACACCATGTGACTCTTGTGGAATATTATCCTTCACTGGTCTGAGGAAAATGGATGGAATGGATTCTGCCATACTCCCTTGAGTATGGCAGAATAACTTTGGGATTTTGGGACAATTCTCTAGTAGATTGGTTGGTATGACCAATTGCCTGAACTTTGTTAATATGCCTTTTTATTTGACGCATGTCATAGCCGTTTTGAATTAGTGCCGTTTCTAATGAATTAAGTTGTGTTTGCCTATGTTCCCTATCCGACAATCTTAGTGATCTAGTGACTAAAGTTTTGACTACTGAATTTAATTGGGATGGATGATGATGTGAGTTCGAATTTAGATAATGAGGATCGATTTGTGAGGATGGGTTTACGATAGACAGAATAGGAGAAGCTTTGGTCTGGCCTTTTTGATATTAGAACGTCAAGAAAAGGGAGAGCAGAATTGTTTTCAGTCTCCATTGTAAATTGGACCTGGAGATGCATGCTGTTCAAATGCAAAAAAAACAAATTTAAAGATTGTGGTTCGTGCGGCTAAATGACGAACGTGCCATCTAAATATCGGAACCAGCAAGTAGGTTTCAACGGACTGGTGTTAATGGTTTGAGTTTCAGTGTTGCATAAAAATATTAGCTAGGACCAGAGAAAGAGGGGAGCCCATAGGAGCTCCACGATTTTTTTAAAGAATTTATTATTGAAAATGAAATATGTATTGGACATGCAATGTTCTATAAGACTAAAAATATCCGTTGATGTGTGGTGTTTGTTTTTTAGAATGTCTATAGTTTCTGGAAGGAGAATGTTTGTAAATAACAAGGCAATATCAAAACTAACCAGAATATCGCTTTCGGATATACTGCGCCTTTGAAGAAGCTCAATGAAATGAGAGGAATTTTTGATATAGGACGCTGGACTATAGGAATGTCAGTTTTATGGATTTTTGGGAGACTATACATTTTTGGGATACGAGAAAATTTTTCGCGAGGTATTATAACCTTTTTATCACCTGAAGGAAGATTAGAATTATTGATGACAGAACGCGTTTTCTTCTCTAAATATGTTACAGGGTCGTTAGGAATTTGCTTATAGTCTGCACTAATAGATCAAACATTTTAATTTCATAGTCAACAGAATTAAGTATGACAGTGGCATTGCCTTTGTCGGCTGGAAGAATTGTTATGTCTGAATTTCTGCGTAACTCAAGTAAGGCATGTTTTTCGTCCGACGGAAGATTAGATCTCGGGGTTTGGAACGACGAATGATTCTGGCAATGTCTTGGCGGGTTTCTTCGACTTCAAGAGCAGGTAGGTTAGGAGTCACGACGAAATTAAAACCTTTTGATAAGGTTCTATGGGCTGAATCGCTAATGTGAATATTCGAAAAATTGTATACAAAATTGGTCGATGCAGGTGTTGACGTGGGTGTTGGATTTTAGGATTTAATAAGGAGTAGAAGTTTTTCTTTTTGGATGTCAGTTTTTTGTTGGATGATATGTTGGGCTTTCTGGGTAGAAATTCGGTCGAAAGTGTCCCATAATATGGGATGGATATTGAAGCTGTGTAGAGTAGCAAATGTACGGTACAAATCGGAATTTGTTTTATCTAACAAACGTCTAGTATCGTGGATAGAATTTCTTAGCAATGCCGAATTAGCCCTGGATAGAATCCTTTTGATGCAATGAGATTTGTTGTGATGTTTTAACTGTAAACATTTTGGAATGACGTTGTTGTCTCGGCAGGATTTAAGAAACGTTAAGTCGCAGAGAAGAGGTGATTTGTGGATGAGAAAGGTACTAAAATATTTGGTATGTAAAATTATTTCCTTCTCGTAAAGGCGTACAAAATGTTCGGAAAGGCTTCTGCGGTCGGTAATATTAGAATTACTAGGTTCTCGGTAGAACCGCGTTTTAGATTTATAAAATCTCGACGTTTCGGCTTCCACTTTGCAGTTATTTTCAAGAGAATCTGGTTGATTTACTCCAAGGCCTCGATCTGCCCACTGCCTATATATATATATATATATATATATATATATATATATATATATATATATATATATATATATATATATATATATATATACATATAAATATATATATATATATATATATATATATATATATATATATATATATATATATATATATATATATATATATATATATATTCTAATTTTAAAACATCAAAAACTGTACAATAAAAATCTCGTCTGTACATTTGTGGATTTCAAAAAAACATATGATTCTACTGACCGCGAATCTTTATTCCGAATCTAGAAAGAACAAGGACTAGATCTGAAAATGCTGGCAATTATTAAAGCAACGTTAACAAGGTCAAAAGTTAAATTCATGGGTGAGATCTCAGAGCCCTTCGAAATTAAAACTGGAGTGAGACAAGGGGATGGACTCTCGCCACTCTTATTTAACTGTGTTCTAGAAAAAGTAATACAGGAGTGGCGTGAAAAAAAGTCGGCCCTGAATATTGACCAGCCCATTAAACTGGGGAGAACCAACATCAAAATTGATTGTCTGGCATTTGCTGATGATCTAGCAATTTTAGCTCAAGATGTATTAACGGCACAGAAATAGATTGAAATTCTAAAAGAAACTGCAGAAAATGTAGGACTTCAAATTTCCTTTGAAAAGACACAATACATGACCTGCAACAGACTAAGAACGCAATTTCTAAAAACAAAATATGGTAACATCAGACGAGTCTCTCAATTCAAATATTTGGGTGAAATAATCATGGAAAATGAGTTAGAAAAAGCGGCCAATAAGGGTAGATGTCAAAAAATGGAAACGGCATTGAGACTTACACAAAATATTTACAACAAAAAATGCCTATCTAAGTTATTAAGTCAGAATGTCTATATGCTGCAGAAACGCTCATTTTGAATAGAAAGAAGGACATCGAGGACATTGAAATGAAGGAAAGAAAAATCGTAAGAAAAATCCTAGGCCCCAAACAAATAAATAGCACAACATACCGACTTCGAGAAAACAAAGAAATCAAACAATACACAGATATACATAGCGATATGAGAAAAAGAAGACTTAAGTTTTACGGACACATAAAACGGATGAATCCGAGTAGGTTAACTAGACACATAGTCGAATTTTATGAAAACAGGAGTAGAGCTAAAGTAAAAATAATTAAATGGATTGCTGCAATTAAAGAGGACCTAAGATCAGCAAATATTACACAAAGTGAAATTCAGGATAGAGGCTGTGTCAGCCACAAGGTTAATGTGTGGAAGGTTGGCCAGAGTGAAAAATGTAGGAAGACTGGAACAACTTGGTCTGACGAAAGGAAAAAAGCTCATAGCGAAAGAATGAAATTAGTATGGGCACAAAGGAAGACTAACAACAACAAACGCCTCTAATTGTACTTCGCGTGGTCCACTAGGGCCCATACGTGAACAATAATATATATATATATATATATATATATATATATATATATATATATATATATATATATATATATATATATATATATATATATATATATATATATATTATTTTTGCTGTTCGTTCATTGTTATCGAAAATATTTTAATATCTTTGGTATATATTGCCCATGCATCTATACAGTTTTAAATGTTACTACGGGTCGCGCAAAGCATTGTTCTCAGGAAAACATATACATTTATTTCTCATCAACAAAAGCGATCTAAATGCGTTACGTTTTAAAGGAACAAATTAATACAAATATCACCAGAAACCAGAAGTCGCCCAAGAAAAACAAGCAAAATATTGGATAAACATATTGTACGAGAAACGCAGAAACACACATTTTCCACTTCCTTTCACATTAAACGGAAAATGTGTCTACAAATCAGTACACGGACAATTCGTAGACGATTGATAGAGATGGATCTTCATGGAAGAGTAACAAGAAATGGACCACATTTAAGTAAAAAAATATTCAGCATAGACTAAGTTTTGCCAGATTTAACTTAAACGAAAACTACAGCCGTAATTGGAAAAATATTTTATTTAGTGATGAAATAAAAAATAAATCTCTTTAAATCAGATGGGAAACGGTACGTTAATATCGCCAAATACATTAGGAACAGTACAGCATGAAGTAGAAAATATTAAACTGTAGGGTTGCTTTTTCTATAATGGTGTAGGTTCATTATATTGCATCAAAAATACCATGACCAAAGAAACCTACATGGAAATATTAGAAAAAATTATGCTTCCTTATGCCGAAATGAATATACCGTTAAAGTGAATCTACCAGCAGGATAACGATCCGAAACATACCGCGAAAATAGTGAAACGATGGTTTCTCGCAAATAAGATTGAAGTGTTGCCCTGGCCGTCGCAATCTCCGGATTTAAATCCACTAGAAAATCTTTGGCAACATTTAAATAAAGGCATTGCTAATAAAAAACATCAAACAAAAATATGTTGTTGGAAGAAGTCAAGAAAACTTGATATTTTATACCGGTTGAAACTTGTCAAAAGTTAATAGACTCTATTCCAAGGACATGCTCAGCTCTGGTTAAACAAAAAGGATATTCTACTAAATACTAATATTTTATATTTATTAAGTTTGTTAATAAGCATTAGTTTTCACAATTTAAGGCTATAAGTGATATATTTTTTTTTTACTAGAAAAAAAAGCACATATTGTTTGATAGTTGTAGTAACTTTTGTAATACTAGAATAATGTTTTTTTATCAATATTTTTTGTATCAGGACACGTTACGTAATTAATGTATTAAAAATTTGCCTTTTATATAGAAAAATAAAAGAAACGAAACGTTAATCGTTATTTACATGGGCTTGAAGTTTTCAATTTTCTACTTACGAAATGAGCGATATAAAAAAAAGTTACTACACTAATATATATCTTCAAATATCACAAATATCGACTACCATTTAATAAAACATGGATGAATGAATAACCAATTTCTACAGTGACAAAAGGATATCGAAATAACTATATCACTGTCGAATTCCTCGTAAAATTCTACATAAAAACTGGAATTTCGTCTAAATTGGTCAAAAAATAGCCAAAAAAAACTTCCTAAAATACCCGAAATCCTCTTTGTCCCTGATTAGCTTGAGACCTTTATATTATATGTTTCCGAATGTGAAAGAAACGAATCGAAAACGAAAAAAGTCAATCCGTTCATATGTAAGATTAGACGTTTTAAAGGTAATACCATGAAAGAGCAAGTAAATTTTATCTACAGACCGTAAAAACATTTCAATAGTTAATAATATTTATTACATTTACGATACGTATAATAAGATTGAAGAAAATATTCATAGTAGAATCTTTTAGAATAATTATTTTAGTATAAAGGAAAAATCTAAAATAAAAACAATGTAGAAAGGACATTAAAAAGTTTTAAAAATTAAAAAACTCACGTTTAAAAAATAAAACTCATATTGGCCCGTATAAAACGCGAACACTATACTAAAATGCAAATAAAACTTTGCTCTAATAATAAAATATTTTATTTATAAAAAAACTCGAATATTAGTTTTGTTCAAACAGAAAAAATGTAAAAAAATTATAAACATTGGCTTTTTAAAATTTAGGATTCGGTTTATCTGAACCATTTCTTAATATAGAATACTGTAATGTTTGGCAGCTCCGCTTACGTCCAGTAGATGGTGCAGTGCCTAGTTATAACAGTTTTCTGCCTTATTCATGGTAATTACTGTTGAAATTTCTAGTTCTTTATTATTAATATATAAATTGAAACTCTGAGTATCGATTTGACATTGTATTAATTTGTATTTAGTTTGGTTTAAATTAAATTAAAAAATAAATTGAAATTTTGGGAATTCTACATACTAATATTCTGATATTTTATAGATTCATCAATAGAGGGGGCAAGATGATACCAGTTTTAAATATAAAAACCTATTAAATTTTTGGTGGTATTTCTTGTTAATTTTTTATTTGAACCTATATAACGGCTGTGGCAAGTATCAGGCTTTCATTTTAATTATTTATAACGTGAAAAAATCAAGGCCATATTTTTTTTATAGTATGTTTGTTTTGTCTCTAAGTTTGTATTAATTTTTGAAAGTTATGCCAATTAAATGTATCATCCGTTAACAACAATGCAACTTTGTAGGCTTTTTAACATATTTTATAGATTTTGTTCTCGAGTCACTGTATTGTTTGGGGCTATTTATTTAAACCTTTTCCTTATAAAACTCACCATAAAAATACTCCTTAGCCTTCAAATCAATTTTACAAATGCCAGAAAAAATGGCCCCAAAACAAACTGGTAGCGTAATACATAATTCATTTTTTATTAGAAGCTGACTCAATAAGAATGTCCTCAATACACTAAATCATTATTTTGACATATTTGTGCTTCGATCACCACAAAATATTCACATGATTTCATAAATTAAAATAAATAATGTTAGAACAGGTTGTACGTACCATAAAGGCAAAAATAAAGAATCATTGTGAATTGATGTTCTAAAGTCAAGAATATGAAATAATCTAAAGGTTATTGTTATTATTGTTATTTTTGACAAGTGGAAAAAAACCCCTGTTGATAATTAAATTAAAAACATTGTTTCAAAGTTATTTTTGGACAGGCTCAATATCTTATACTTTCAATTATAACATACTGGGTTTTAATGAAATACTCTGCCAGACTTTTTTGGTAAATTCTACGTCACAATATAACAAAAATGTCATACAAGAGTTGAAGATTTCAATTTTTTTTTATTTATATCTTCCGCATAAAGAAAGGTATTGTAACCAAATTTAATACACATCATCAGCCTTCCGGTTCCCATAATCTGAGAGAATATCAAGTCCTACAAGCAACCAGTAGCGAAGTTATAGGATTTTGCTACTGATTAATTTAAAAAATAATTAGTACGGTCTTGTTGAAAATTAAATTTAAATACATTTTTCAACACAGAATATTATTCTCTACAAAAAGTGTATCTTGACATTTTTTCGATTCTGCCAATGACAAAATATCAAGCGGAGCAAAAATCTCTTGGAGCAACGCATGTACCCTCTGAGTATGGTAAGGGTACAAGAGGTGTTCCTTTAAAACATTCAACATAGTGACTGACATGAGAAATGTCCATATTCAGTGCAATGATCCTTGTACTTATTTATTGGTATTTGGATTTTTGTAATTGCGTTTAATACTTGTTCTTCCGTATATGGCGTTCTAATATCTCTATTTCGGCCTGTATCTTGTGCTTGCAACTTGAAATTACCTTGTTCCCTTAAATGCCGATGAACATCAAGAAACATTTTTCTACTAGGACATACGCGAAGGGGAAATGCTACCTCGTACAAAAGTCTTGTTCTTCTGCCATTTCAATTGGCCATTCCGTGATAGAGGTGCATATCAGCTAATTCTGCATTAGTATACTTATGCATATTTCTGCCTTGTCCCCTAATGTATTGTAAAGTAACAATAACGTCAAACTATTTGGGTTGCTAAGGACTAATACGTCGAAAACTAAGTGCCATTGAGGTTTTGTCATTCTGACGTGTAAGTAACTTATTTATCTTCATAGGTATAGTACGGTTCAAGATATATCGTTGACCCAATAGCTGCAATAAACTGTTAACAACCCCTGTCGTAAGCCGGCAAAGTTGCAAAAAACGTAAACAGAGCCGGGGAATTAAATGTATAATTAAATTTAAGTTATAATTTTTATTATACTAATAGATTAATTTATTTATTTATTTTTATTGAACTAATAAATTCAGAATAAACAAATCAATAAACAATGTTTAGTCATACATAATAATAATAATTTAGCAATATTTTATGTTTTCCAAAATTATTCAGAAGTTAAACCACTCCGACTCTGGCCCTATTGAAGAAACTAGAAATATTTTTAATGAAATTTATTGGGGCAATTAACATTTTGCCAAAAGACAAAATATCTTTAACCGGGCTACTATAAGTTGATTCCATTGTATTAGTTATTTTATTATGTCAAGTTTGCCATGAAACCGATGTAGATACGAAAAAATGTCAAGATACACTTTTTGTAGAATAATATTCTGTGTTGAAAAATATATTTAAGTTGAATTTTGAAAAGGACCGTACTAATTATTTTTTAAATGAATAAGTAGCAAAATCCTGTAACTCCGCCACTGGCTGCTTGTAGGATTTGTTATTCTCTCAGATTATGGCAACCAGAAGACTGATGCTGTGTATTAAATTTGGTTACAATATCTTGCTTTACGCGGAAGATATAAATTAAAAAAAATTGAAATATATTATACAACCCCCTTTATCTCGAACACGAATGATTTCCGGACCCACGTTCGTATAACATTTTTGTGTTATTTTGTGACGTAGAATTTGCCAAAAAAGTCAATAAGTAAAGTAATAAGAATTTGCCAAAAAAAGTGGCATAGCATTTCATTAACACTCTGTATAGATGTCCCTAATTACATTTTTATGTGTTTACGTGCTGTCCTAAATTTATAATTAATTAAAATCATATATGCATTCGAGATGCTTGTATATATTCTAAAAGACTTACGAATGTTAATATTTTTACGAATTATATTCCTAAAATACAAATATTTTGTGCTCTACAGCCTATCGAGACCGAAAGTTTAAAACAAATTTTACAATCTTATTTTTACATAACTATATCGTAAACTATCGTAAAATATCGTAAACTTTCGTAAGTATTTAATTATATTTGCCTTCTCTTTGTTTTTCTTTTCCAACCTTTTTCTATTCTTATCCCATCATAAATAATCTCAGTTTCTTTCTCTCCCATCTTTCCAACAGATCTCTCAGATTGCCTAAACACCCATGTCTTAAATGCATTCGTTACTGTTAGCCTTAGTATTGTCCTATATATCTTTACTTTAGTATTTATGTTTTCACCAATTTTGTAATTAGTAATGGCCTCAAAACTGAATATCTTTGGTTTACTTTTATAACAAGTATCCTTTTATAACAGTTCTGGTTTCCAATATCTATATAATTTTCACATATTATCTTACCCCTTTTTTATATAGTGGGACTATTAAAGTTTAAATCATTCCTTTGACATTTCTTTGTTTTTTCTCATATTATTTCAATAACCCTGTATATTTCTTTCCGTCATGCTTTACCACCCCCTTTCAAAATTTCAGCTAGGCATATTTTAAACTGCCGGATTATATTACAGCATTCTGCATTATAACTATAATGATGCGGACAGATGGCGCTACACTGTCGAAAAGTCAATTTTACTTGGTGTCTTGATGTATTGTCTTTGTTCGTATAAAAGTCCGACAGAGATATCCGATAACCTGTTAAATGTGCATCGTTATTGATTGCATATTTCGTTAGTTTTGTGATCTTGCCGATTGTGTTGTTATCTCTGTCTGTTCTATGAAACTTAATGATATGAGAGCGTGATCAGTGCTGAGTTGCGAACGAAAAAGACTTCAAGTGGACTTGCGCTTTCGCCTTATGGTGTGAGAGTTAACCGCTACAGATATGCACCAAATTATAACGAATACATTATCATAGAGGATCGTTTTATTTGATTTCCATTCATGTGTGTGTGTGTGCCAGTAGCATTAGCTGATAGTTTTTAGTTTTTTTCTCTCTTGTATTGAGTGTGCGAGTGAATGTTGAATAAGTTAGACAGACAACGTGCGTATTGTTATGTATCGAGACATCTACAATTCAATTTTTCCAATATTTATCTTACTAATCCGCGTTTAGTGTCGATTTTCGATAACATTTCAGTTTAAAACAACAAAATCATTATCGATATTTAATTTGATTTTTATCTAAAGTGTTTCACAGTTTATTTTTTCCTCAGTACAATACCACTTTCCAATACGGGTTTGAAAGTTGAAATCATGTTATAAATTCACATTTTGTACATTATTCGTTGTTTTTTTTTACTTCTATTTGTTTTTCCGTTACATTTATTCCATACACAAAAATAATGTCCAGTGACGAGATTCCCCAATGGAAAAAAGACTTAATAGCTCGATTGAGGAATCAGAATAAAAAAAGTGAGGTGAGTCAACAAAAATATTTCATATTTGTTTTATAAATATTAAAACATTAATTTATCATTTAATTGGTATAGATATTATTTTAAATTAATTTTAAAGTGGTCATTTTTGTAAAATTATCTCATGAACAGATTTCCGAGATCGTCAAGTATGATTCACCTAGGGTTAAAGTTTGTATAGACCCCCTGCCTCTTTTTCCAGTAAGGGTAGCAACAAAAAACAACTCCTGTTCTTCTAAGGGGCCTTTTCACGATGAATACATATGCTAAATTCCACAGATATTAATATGTGCAAAAAAAAATGTCAAATATAAACATAGAGTCTTACGTAACACAGAAGAGAAATTTCTTATGGTAGGCGTAAGACATGAACGATTTTGAGATCTTGCTGACGATTTGCATTTATTTCATCGCCAAATTTGTTTTCTTCATTTGCATCAAATTAATAATATTGTAAACAAGTCAGAGTTTGTTTGCTGGTTACTGTCGTCGTGTCATTTTTTTTGCAATAATAATAAATGAAAAAATTATGTAAAATTTTGTATGTCGCGATATCCGAAGTGCTAATCTTTTTAGAAAAATGCAAATAATCAAGAATTTCGCTATCTGGTGTAGCTAGTAACTCGTTACATAATTCACAAAATGTGCTTGTCGATATTTAGTTTTTTAACTAACATTATTGGGAGTATAAATGACCTTGACAAGTTGTAATTTTCGAAATGTTCTCTCCAAAACTTGTTCTAGTTATGAACCAAATTAATTAATCGAAACTACTCAACACAAAACTACACGTAAAAATCATGGTTTGTTTTATACTTTTGGTTGTGTACTTAAATTTTTTCTGTGTTTGTTGGGAAGCATTTTTATCAGTTTTACATTATAATAAAGGATGCTTATAAATATATTTGAAACAGAATTGTCCAATCTATAACTGATAATACATTATATAAAAATTGTTTTGTCCGTTTTTGTGTAATTATTTAAAAACCGAATTTAAAGGGTCTGTTTATGCACAATTACTGACACACACACACACACACACACACACACACATATATATATATATATATATATATATATATATATATATATATATATATATATATATATATATATATATATATGTATATATATATATATATATATATATATATATATATATATATATATATATATATATATATATATATAATCGAAAACTTGTGAACTGGGCCCGTGGAGAAAAGTATTAAAAAGCTAAGGACGTTCACCCCTGCTCCACGCCGTGCTTTGCCATTCCTTCATCCGCCATCCAAAGCGCGAGCAAACGTCTCTCAAAACCGGTTTCTGACCTTAGGCCGTCATCAGTTGGGTTCAAGCTGAACACCTGAAGAGCGGATGAAGATGATGTACTTTTCTAGTTGTGAACTCTGGGGAGTAGGCAGATTGAAGCCTCGGAGTAAATCAACTAGATTCTCTTGAAAATGGCTTCAAAGTGGCAGCCGAAACGTCGAGATTTTATAAAACTAAAACGCGGTTCTACCCGAGAACCTAGTAATTCATATATATCTACATATATATATATATATATATATATATATATATATATATATATATATATATATATATATATATATATATATATATTGGAGTAACATATGGTTGACGATAGATAATGAGGTTCAAAGTAATAACGTTTAACGGGTGCACTATCTGATTTAGAATAATTTAAGGTAATTGCTTATAAATATATTTTAAATTATTAAAATTGTTCAATTTACTACTGAAAATGTCATATTATATAAAAATTGTTTTGTCCAGCGTTTTTGTTCTCAGTATTCGTTTATCAGTGATCTTGGGCAATTTGACCTGCTGTGCTTTATTGTTTTTTTTTTTTATATTTCTATTTGTAGCAATTTCTATTGTTAACAATGGATACTGCGGTTGAAAATAGTTAAAAAATAACGATTTTGCTTTTGGCGCAGAGGGTACAATATATAAGAATTACCCTATCAATAATTGATAACATCCTGATTGATTTAAAGGCATCAGTTACAACATAAATATTTAATTTAAGTTTCTAACCATCTCATGGGCATACATCTAACTGTACATTTGTTATATGCCATATTTAAAATTCCTGATTTATTATTTCCAATTACGGAGTTTATATATATATATATATATATATATATATATATATATATATATATATATATATATATATATATATATATATATGTAATCGTAGTAAGCATACATGGTTGTCGATGGGTTATGTAGATAAAGTAGTAAAAATACCGATTTTGTGTTTGGCGCAGCGGGTACAATATGAATATACAAACTTGTAAATATGCATTGACTGGGCTTCACGACATAATCTTGGAATGAACTTTGCTGCTTCTGCAATTGTTTTCTAACAGTGTCGTCTCCAGACATTCGTTGGTCAAGAAGATCGCCATATTTAACTGCATGTGATTTTTATTTGTGAGGCTATTTAATGTAAGATCTACGTTGACCCGCCCCACAAGATATCGGGAAGCTGAAACTCACATATGAATCCCAGTTCGAGTAGAAATGTTACACCGTGTAACGAGTAACGTGCGTTTGAGTTTGGACGTGTTTAGAAAGTAACGGAGATCATATCTTTAAAAAATATTTTTTTTCTTCGGTATAGGGGGTATATTTTTGTTTTTTTAAATAAGATATTTTTAGATTATTTACTGAGTTTTAAACTAGCGTCTTTCTCGACCACACCCTGTATAACACCTTTTTTGATTTATTAGCTTTCTAAATTGACATTTTTGCTTAATGGCATTCTAGTTTATCAAATTGCAATTTAATTGAGAGTAAGAATGTCCTTGGAAGGTTGCAGATTTTTACAAGTATGTTTTTAAAATTGTAGCTTGTAATATGGATTTTTTAAGAGAAAGACAAACGCAGTTTGTTTATGTAAATATTTATTAAGTTTATTATATAATTACCATAACTATTTATTACTTTTTGCCAGCGTAGTGGTAAGAGGTTATTTTTCACCTCTTCTTCCTTTTTAAAAGATTTCCCATTTAAACAATTTTGGAGGGAGCGAAATTGATGGTAGTCCGTGGGTATACACGACACCTCTCTTGTTTGCTAATTCTGTTTTGCAAAAACCTCCAGCTAATCGATTTGTGAATGAAAGAGGAAAAACCATACGAACTTTCCAGACATTAGTAGCACATACACAAAGATCATTACGGAGAGAACTAAATAGAAGAACAAGAACAAATAGAAAAATCAAGTATCGTGTTATTTAACCGAAATGCATATAGAAACCTGCTTTTTAAATTATCTCGTATATTGACGTTGCCCACCATCACACTCTACAACTGATATCGCAAAATCAGACCCGATTTCATTGACCTTGAATTGTTACGTTAGTTATTCTCCTATTGGTATTGGTAATATTTTTATGATTGTACTGTATGTACTCAGCCTCTGCTCGAAATTTTCAGATTTTGTGTAAAACGATCTTTCTGCCTCATGTGGTTGTAAGAATGTGTACAGGAGCGCTTTTGGTAACAATGCTGCGTTGCCAAATCGCCTTATTTGTTTATCGCGTCTCTGACATATTATCATAAATATTCCAGTAATCATTCGATAACGTTTAAGATGATTTCCATGGTGTAATTGTTTACTATTAAGGAAATATTTAAAAATACAGATATTTTGTGAAGGGAAGATAAGATTGTTTTAATTAATGGATATATACTTTATCTTTTTTTTTGTTTTCTTTCTTTTTCGTCTGTTTGTTCTATAGTTCTTAGTTCTAAGCTTTATCTGGTTGATATTTCGCAACATGAGAATTGGCACGCCGATTTTCAATTGCGGTATGTGGGCTGGTATCCCTGACAGATCGAGTGAATTCAAAAATTCTTTTGGATAATTGACTGCTTCATCTGCTTCCACAACAGTGTCGATGGACTTGTATGTGACTATACTCACGAAATGAACGCTATGCTAAACGATACAGCTCAGTTCCAGCGCAGTGTCACAGGAAATAATTAAATCAAAATGAAAATAAATCGAAATCTATGAAATTTCAATTCAAGGATGCAATCGGAAACAATGAAAAAGCTAAGTCACATAAGTTCGGCATGAACAATGTTTAGTATTGCGTGTGTTGCTGTTACGTCCAAAAGATGTCGCTTTTTTTCAGAAAAAGCATATTTTTACATGTCACAGGTTCGACGTCTATATAATAGGTATATAAAAACACGAGCGTATTCGAATGCAACGGTGAAGAACTTTCGATGATTTAAGATTTTGAACAAGCGAACATTTATATTTTTATTTATCTAGATTTCCTTTACATTATGATATTGTTTTTGGGTTATTCATCATCATCATCATCATCATCATCATCATCAGCCCGTATCGATCCACTGCAGGATGAAGGCCTCTTCAGCATGCTTCCAACCTTTACGGTCCTGGGCTTTCCTCTGCCACTCGGATCCAATATACTTAACGATGTCATCAATCCATCGTGCTTTCGGTCTTCTTCGCGGACGTATGCGATCAAGCGGTATCCACTCCAGGATTGCCTTGGTCCATCTGTCGTCCCATCGCCTCGCTATATGGCCTGCCCATCTCCATTTCAATTGTTTTACTCTTCCAATGATGTCACAGACTTTTGTTTGTTCCCTGATCCATGCGCAGGACTTTCTGTCTCGTCTTGTAATGCCAAGCATACATCTTTCCATTCCCCTCTGTGCCACCCAAAGTTTTTGAATTGATTGCGATGTGAGTGTCCAGGTTTCACTTCCGTATGTCATAACGGGTAGAAAGCACTGATCGAATACTTTTCTTTTCAGGCAAAGTGGGAGTCTGCTCTTAAACACTATGTTGAGCCTACCAAATGCATGCCAGCCACATTTAACACGCCGTTCCACCTCCCGGGCGGTATTCCCCTCCATTGAAATCCTCTGCCCAAGATATATAAAGCTGTCCACAATCTCTAAATCCCTTCCTAAAACTGAAATTATTCTGTCCTGAGCGAAGTTATTGAACATAACCTGATACTTTTTCAGGTTTATTTTCAAGCCAAATGGTTCGCCAGCCCTTTGCAGTTCTTGTATGCGTCTTTGCAACTCCTCTGGGTCTTGTGAAATGAGAATAATATCATCTGCAAATCTAAGATGGTTTAAGTTTGCACCATTGATCTTTACACCATCCTGTGCCCAATCCAGTTTACGGAATACTTCTTCAAGGCCAGTCGAGAAAAGAATATGCGATATTGCGTCACCCTGCCGTACACCTCGTTCTATATTAATTCCCACTTCAAGATCATCAAGGTGAATTGTGGCTGTAGCTCCATCATATATCGATTCTAATAGGTTTACATAGGCTCTCTCTACACCTTGGCTAAGCAGTGCATCCATTATCGCATGCTTTGAGATGGAATCAAATGCTTTTTCGTAGTCGATAGAAGCCAAGCACAGTGGCATGGTGTATTTGTTGTGCCTTTCTATGACCTGCTGTACAACCTGGATGTGATCCATTGTACTGAATCCACTTCTGAATCCTGCTTGTTCTCTTGGTTGTGCGTCATTCAGTTTTTTTAATATTCTTTTAGAAATTATCTTAGTGAAAACTTTGTACATCACTGATAGGAGGCTTATTGGACGGTAGTTCTTTAAATCTTCCTGTGCTCCTTTTTTATGTAAAAGGATCACTTCTGCATTTTTCCATAAGTCCGGTACTTTTTGTTCTTTGAGGCATTTTGAGTATAATTTTGCCAGTGTTCTATGTAACGTCCGACCACCAGCTTTTAGCATTTCGACAGTTACACTATCCTTTCCTGGAGCCTTGCCGTTCTTCATCAATTCTATAGCATTTGTTACTTCCTCCACTAGAATATCTGGCATTATATATTGTTCTTCCGTGGGTATTGCTGTCCCTGACTGGCTCTGATCTTCATATAACTGGGAATAAAACCTTCTGACAATCTCTAACATTTGGGTACGCGTCCTGCACACTGTGCCATCCTCACGCTTTAAAGCATATATTTGCGTTCTTTTGCTTCTCAGCTTCTGTTTAGCTTTGTTAATTCCTTTGTTTTCTTCCAGGGTTTTTTGCACTATATATATATATATATATATTTTATGCATATATATATATATATATATATATATATATATATAATATATATATTATATATATATAATAATATCAATATATATATATATATATATATATATATATATATATATATATATATATATATATATATATATATATATATATAATATATATATATATATATATATATATATATATATATATATATATAATATCATATATATATAATATCATATATATATATATATATATATATATATATATATATATATATATATATATATATATATATATATATATATATATATATTATAGTTATTAATATATTAATATTGCAATTTGTTTAATAGTTTGTTAAAAATATAAACAAAGCCATTTCTCAGAATATTTTCATATCTTCATTCGGCTAGGCATTTTATCTTGATTGAAAAGCTGTATGTTTTGCAGCAGCACAAAATACAAACAAAAGTGGTTTAATAAATTTGGCAATGTTGTTTGGGCGTTCATCAACCCGACCATCATCAACGAATCGCCAGCTGTCCAATGCAACATGCGGTGTCGCCAGATTGTTCATTGTTTCCCTGAATAGCAAGAAAAGATTTGCCTATATTTTATTTTTTAGATATACTTATAGGCAATAATTCGTTATTAAGAAGATATAAACGATAAAGTATTGAATTCAGTATTGTTAAACAAGCATAACTAATCAGGATCTAGAAAAGTTTTTGGATAGATATGTGATGGTGTGACGGATGAAAACGAAATATCTTTTTAATCTCGAATCGAAAGTATATCCAATTTATATCCAGCTTTGTTAGGCACTGGCAAGCAAGCTCTTATTTGTATATTACCGCACCCTTAATTCTGTCCAAAATTGCTTCCATACCACATCTGGGCTATCTGTAATATTAGACATATACATAACTCATGCCTCCTTTAAAAAATGTGGGCTAGCAGATTCATTTTCTATGAGATTACTTGAAAAAAATAATATTTTTGTGGTGAATTAAATTATATGATGGGTAGTTTCTCCACAAGCCCAACTGTATCTCGCCTTTATAGTATCACACTCGGGACTAGCTTGAAGACAACATGATGATTCGCAAGTTATACTGCGAATTGCTGCCGTTAGATGGCGCTGGATAGTTCTCCTTCTACCTTCCCAAAAAAAAAACCGATTTAAGGATACAATTATTGACATTGTGGTATGGCAACTGAAGGCAACTGAACATTCACATGGAATATGGATGAATTGTTTACTTGGGTCTTTAATTATATATACATATATAAAGGGATTGATATCATTTGATTTATCTTCAATATATAGTAATCTACAAATTATAAACATATATTAGCACACTAAGTTATAAATCAATATTCTGCGACAAGTGGGGCGTCAATTCAATGTTTTATCCTTCAAAAATATATTGTTTAAGCGACCGTAGGCGAACTGGTATTGTCACAATGAAGGATGAATGCAACAATTTTGATTGTTGGTTTTGCCTCACTTTGAAACTTGTACACAAACCTGTAACTCTCTTATTCTTTTTGAACTTCGAGCAAATGGTACCAAATGATGCATGATAGCGAACGAAATATTGGCGCTAATTGAACTCGAGAGATCGGATAATTTGCATGGATACCGCGTGAGCTAAAGAAGAAAAACTCTACGAAATTTATTTAAATTGTGTCAAAACAGCTTAGATAATAAAAACTTTGCGTTCTCGAAAGGCTCGAAAATTTACCTGAATCAATTCTTTAGTCAGAATCCTCAGAACTTCTATGAGGGTCGAATTATGCAGCCACCGGAGAGATAAAGCAAGATCATCAGAACTTACTTTTTAACTGTGGTTTAAAATAATCTAAGGCTAAAATGTTGAAGCTTCTGTAACACAGGTCTATAAAAAAATGTTTTGCCGATAGTTAAACGTAATTTTCAAGAATTTTGTCTAGAATTACTTTCAGTTTTTCTAAATTATCAAAAGTACGTAGTACAGATTTTAATCCACTCACATTGATAATATTTTCTTTTCAGTAGCCATTAAACTTGTTTATTTTTGTTGTTTGTTTAATTAAAAACGTTAGTAAATAAAACCTGGAAGTCAAAACAATCGTATTTAAATGATCCGAACCCTTTTTGTTAGGTTTGTGGCGAGTATAGAAAATCAAAGACGTTCTAAACCATGGATCCCAAACAATGTTTGCAAAATGTGTAGTGAACATTTAAGGCAACGGATGAATGAAAAAAGAAGTCAATTGAAGTTTGGTGTGCCTATGATTTGGAAGGAACCAAAACATCACTAAAAGGAATGTTACTTTTGCTTAGTCAAACAAAAAAAGTAGAAAAAAATTACCTATCCCGATCTACTAAAAGACCTGTTTCTCATTCAGAAGACGTCCCTGTTTCAACTTTTCGTAGCCTGTCTGATGTTTCAGATACAGAATGTAGTACATCCAAAGATGGACAGGCTTGTATTGGCGAAAAAGTGATAATTTTGAAGCTATGTCGTCCAAACCCCTACTTTTTACTCAAGAAACTTTAAGTGACCTTATAAGAGACCTCGATCCTTCAAAAGAAAGATCAGAACTGTTGGCATCCAGACTCAAAAAGAGGAATTTTCGTTTTCCACGTACTAATATATGTTTTATGAGGTTTTATTTTCGTAATGATGTCGGTGGTCTTTTATCAAAAATAGGTTTTTTGAACTACCAGCCAAATGAATGGAGACTTTTATAGACAGTTCCTGAAATGTGTTTTGCTACATAATGGCAATGAGCATGGTAAGATTCACATTGCTCATTTCAGTAAATTAAAGGAGGAGTATGAAACCATATCTCTTGTATTAGCAAAACTATAGTACCATGATCATAAGTGCGTTGTATACCAGAATGTTTTTGAAGAGTAACGCCATCTTCATGTTGAGCTGAAAACTTTTAAGACTGCTCTCATATTATACTGATTAAATGTAATTTTTAGTAAATATTTTCTTAAAAAAATGGGACGACCTTTTTGCGTTTGGTTTGAATGGCTTAAAGCCAGACTTTGCTCATTTGATTCGCTGATTCAATAAAACTCACCTATTATTTTTTGTATAAACATCCAAACTCTCTCTAATGCTCTTATCTAAAATGATTTTATGAATTTGATACAAGTTCACAATGCAATATTATCAAACAACTTGTTATATTTTTTCCTGTTTTGAATGGCCCGATATAATAATCGAACCTGGTACCAAACATGCTGTATTATCGATAAAACCGGCAACGCAGCTTAAATTCACGGCCATCTCAAGCGGAACCCTGTTCAGTTTTACCGGGAACCAGCGGATCGAGTACCAAACTAGTCCTCACATTCTCCAAGTATCCACCACGAGGCTGTCTGTCGACCGGACAGTCACTCAGTCGGTATTGCTTCGGTTCTGCTTCAATTTCTCTCGGTTCGTGGTCGTTCTCCGCCTCAGGCTTCAATGAAACTATCATGATACAAACCGATAAAGTAAAATCGAAGTGTTAAAGTGATATATTTAAAGTGAACTCGAAAATTCTACTCCTGAGGGAAACTGTTGGATATGATCATGGTACAGGTGAGATGATTACTGCAACAAACACAACATTGATAAAGTTTCGATTGATAAAAAGACTTTCTTCTTATACTTTCACCGAAAGCAAACCGCGAAATCTTTTTTGGTATCGATAAATTATCGATTAAGAAAATGCGGTGTGACCAAGCTACGATTTTTCACTGGTTCAGTTGTTTATAGTGTGGCTTTTTCGAAATTGTTTCAGTTTTGCATTTTATTCGATTGTAAAAAAGCTCTGTACTTATACTGTACAGTATTCGTCATATATTATGATTCATATTTAATGATAAAAAAAGTTGCAGATATGTGGGTAATGTGTCGAACTTGATATATAATAATTCAAAACTAACACTGATAAAACCTACTACAAATTTCCTAAAAATATTATGTCATATAGTTTTGGTGAGATATTTTATCTTTCTGTGGGCAAAAACTTTTTAACTTTCAACTTTTATATATATATATATATATATATATATATATATATATATATATATATATATATATATATATATATATATATATATATATATATATATATATATATCGAAATACAAAAACTAATTAATGTTTTTTTATTAAACTAATCATTTGATAGCAAATAATTTTTACAATAACAAATAACTCAGAAAAATGATAAATCAAAAATATTTAGGCCTTATCAACTATAATAATGAGTTAATCAATATTTAGTGGCATAGCATTTAGCCTTTATGACAACCCTCATAACGCGTCGGTATCCTAAAGGAATCCGGTCCATTTTTAAGAGCTTCGTTTAATTTTCTCTTATTTGAATAATCTTGGCATCTTACTCTGCGATCTAATTCCTCCCACAAATGCTCTATGGGGTTTAAATCTAGTCTTTGACTTTGCCACTCCAGAATTTTGACTTTTTTACGTTTCAGGATATTGCTAATGAGCTTGGGTTTGCGTCTAGGGTCGTTATCTTTTTCAAAAATATCACTTAATCTCATATTTTGTTCAGTGTATGGCTATATGCCCAACTGCATGGCATGAAAAACATCCCCAAACCATTACCGCCTCCATGTTTGAATATAGATAATTGATCGAATATCATATTTCTTGCTTCTAGGACGTCGAATTTACTTAATTCCATCAGATGACACTAAATTAAATTTGCTTTCATCGCGCAGTAAAACATTAGACCACTCTGAATTTGTCCATGATTTGGACCATTTTGCAAACGCAAGACGAGCCTTCCTGTTTTTCGCAGTCGTGAGGAACTTTTTTGCTGGTCTACAGCCATGTAAACTAAAGGTTGCTAAGAGTCGTTTGATAGTAGAAACGTGAATGTTTATGCCGTAATTTTCTTGCAAATCATTTTTATTGTTGGTTTTAAATGGTGTTTCGTCACCAAAAGTAGAGGTGAGCTGATCGATGTACTGTTGTCAAGACACTCCACATCGAAAGTCATAGTAAATCATTGCACAAAAATTCTCACGAGTTAATTCCATTTTTTGACTGAGATGAAATTTTCAAGTCGCTAAATATCACAAATAGCGTCCGTATGACAAAACGTTCTAAGTACGTATACACTCAATAATGTGAAACTTTATTATGTATATATTGGATGACAACCATTGCTGCACCATCCAAAACCACTCTTTATCATTGGTTAAGTGAATTCAATCGTGGCCGTCGTTCGTTCAGGAACGAATATAAAGAAGGCCATCCAAAATCAAAAACTTCGATAGTGTGTGCGAGCTTATAAAACAAAATCGTCATAAATGAGCGGTGAGCCTCTGTTAGAAACCTCGTCCACATATTTATAAACATAACATATAAACATACTTATAAACATTTATTCACTAAAATTCACAAATACACTTTTGGTGGGAATTTTTTCACTTATTGTCTTAAGTTTTGCGAGATTTATACCGTGAGATTGATGCAACCCTGGACATTAATATAACAAGCATGTACAAGATTTTACATGAACATTTAGCCGTGAAGAAGATTTGTGCGCGTGGGATTCCGCATAATTTGGCAACCGATCAAAACAAGGCTCGTGTCGATTCGTGCAAAGAAATGCTCAAAAATACAATTGTGGTACGTCAAAAGTCGTGTATAACATCTACACAAGTGACGAATCTTAGATCTAAGCGTACGAGCCCGAAAGTAAATAGCAGTCGACTGTACGGGTCTTTCAAAATGAGCCAAACCCAACAAAAGTTCTTTGCGCAAGAATCATTTCGAAGCAAATGGTAGACTGTTTTTTTGGGATAAATGGAAGGAGAACGTTCAATTCTGAATGGTAAACAACCATTTATTTGCCAAAAGCCTTTGAAGACATTCTTTATTTAATTCTTTATCATGACAATGCGAGCTCTGACACGTCAGACCGAACAACTCAATATTTGACCTGCAGAACTGAATGAAGAATGAACTACGTGGCCAACGATTTTCGACGCCAGAAGAAACGGTTGATGCATTCAAAATGCATGTTTTGGAGATATCTGAATCGGAATGAAAGAAAGTGCTATGAAAATTGGTTCAAACGTATGCAAAAGTGTATCAATCATCACGGAGAATATTTTGAAAAACAATAAAACCATTTTCAATGATAAATATTTGTTTTTATTTATCATTACGGATACATAAATAGCAACCCTTATTCTGTCCTATTCCATTGTTGCAAGTGACCATAGAATAGTACGAGCGAATATATTAAGATAAACTGTCAAAGAAAACTCGAAATAATGGTAAGGTCAAGGAAGGCCAAAGTGGATTCTGGGAAGCTTCTGGAGAGGGACAGCGATTTTGGAATTGCTTTGCCGGTTGCTTTTGCTGTGTTGCAAATCCCAGAAGAGATGGAATAACAGATCGGTATGAATAAGTCATCAATAATGTGCTTCAAATATCTTCTTCGATAGCACCAACAGAAAAATGTTTCATACAACGCAAAATCTCCAAAATCTTAATGAAATAATAAAAAGCACAGGGAGTCTTTTGGGTAAGGTATAGTGCGTTGAGCTTAGCCGAGGGGGGACGCGCTTGTTCAACATGCAGCTAGTTTAAAAAACAATGAAAGGAAACATGGGTGTAAGGAAAGCTAAATACGAGCTGAGAAACTTAATGACGCAAATTTTTGCCTCAATATAGTCTGCCATGAAATATACAACCAGGGTAGAGTTGTCCTCTGAAGAACATAAAATACTTTAATGACAGTAACTTACATGTCATTCCGTCTAACATTGAACTAATTAACATTCTTTGTAACATTGATTGTGCTTAAAAACGGTTCATAACAACGTACGGTACATAACAATAGTTTATATGATGGAAAAAAGAATTCATCCAAGAAGCAAACACAACTGGATGAGATGATGAAGAACTACCGCACACTAAAAACTGGCAAGGGGTTGGTGGATATCGATCCAGTTGAAGGAGGCTAATGCTCATTGATGGGCTTTAGCTCCACATGAAGAAGACAAATACTCTCATCACTGATAGTCTCAGTTCGATTATTCTTATTTTGTTATAAGGAGGGAAATAAACAAAAATGATTAAATAGGGCAAATCTGCAGGACACATTACAATAACTGGCGAAACCGATACGGATTATGGAAGAAAGGAAGGAGGCTTTTGACAGAATTCTTTAACAAGTTCTTCAAAAGAAAATATAATACCCCATAGTGGGGAAATGAGTATCAATGTGTCAATTTTCAAGAAAAGCGATACCAATGTTTACTCAGCATACCCTCCCTCCAAAATATATGAAAAAGTATTCGAATAACGCTTAATGAAACATCAATTGGAACAATGAATACACAGGTCGACATGATGTTTGTAACATTGATGAGAATGCTTTTTTGTGTTTCATTTAGGGAGTTATTAAAACACCATGGCCTAGCACGTCCCATTTTCAAGTACCTGCTTCTCCTTTATATCATGGGGAGATTGAAATTATTTGTACCTGACTTTAAACTGGACAATGTAGGAATTACCACAATACCCAAAGGGGTATTTCAACAGTATTCTACGAACCTTGAAAGGCAGTTTAGTTGTTTTCTATAGTTTAGTTTGATTCTGTTTCGCTTACAGTACAGTAAAATGTAACTCCATTTTATATAAAATGGCAAGTTCTCGTCGTCGATTTTGCAAAAATTCATCGGATAAGTTTTGTGATATATACAGACGATTTATTTGAAAGTCACAAGTTTGCTGTGCGAGTGGTCACGTAAATTTAGTGCAGTGGATACATCGCGAGAAAAATTCTACGTCGTTTACTGTTTCTATGATGTGGAGAGAACCTACTGACCATGTAAGTGATTGTTACTTTTGTATATCTAAAGCAGAATGGATTTAAAAAAAACAACCGGACAAAGTTCCAGAACCGGAACTACCGGTACCCATTGCGCCTTTAAACCTGAACAACATGCTTCCTGGTGATTCTAATTCTTCATAATTAATTCTAATTAAAATCAGGATCTAATCCACAACTTCCTGAGAGCACCAGTTGTGACTCAACATTTTTAACAACTACCAGTAAACCTCACTTAATAACTCAGAATGAGTTAGGATGAGCTGGGATTGTCAAAACAAAAATTGGAACTTCTTGGTTCCAGACTTCAACACAAACCTGTTAGATAAAAATACAAATGTTTCACTTTACCGGAAACGGAACGTAATATTATCGAGTTTTTATAATTTAACGTATTAGCTTAATATGGAACATGTATCTTCTGAGTGGCGTATTTTCATAATAGAAACAAAAACTTATCTATTCCTTTAGCCCATTCAGTGACAATGAAAGAAACCTATGACAACTTAGCAACCATACGAAATCGTGTTAAATATGAACAGTATCAGTGGTACATTTGTGGGGATTTAAAAGTTATAAGTATATTGCTCGGACTTTAAGGGCGTTTTATAAAGAATTGCTGTTTTTTTGTGTCTATGCATTAGACAGTAGGGCAACAAAAAAAACATTACAATAAGAAAGATTGACCTCATAGAACTTCTTTTGAACCTGGTACTTCAAACATAAAATAAAGGTGCTTCTTCCGCCTCTCCATCAGAAGCTTGAACTAATAAAAAACTATGTCAAAACCATGGACAAGTGTAGTGAAAAGATATCTGGACAACAAGAAAAATGAAAACTATAAAAACCTCATGAATAAACTCTTGAAAGCCTGTGAAATACTAGGATGTCGAATATCCTTTTTTACACTTCCATTTGGACTTTTGGAAACAAGGAAAGAGGTTTCACCAAGATAACACGACGATGGAAGGAAGATTTTTTATTCACATAATCTTCAGTAATGTCTTTGCATAGATTTAGAGTATGTCGTCTCCTTTATTTCCCACCACCGACCCCCTATAACAAAAAAACTGTACGTGTTACAATAATTAACTTATAATTTTCGGATTTAGGACTACAAAATGCTTCATATACACCTATTTTCATCAATGTTACCTCAACAAAGTTTAAATTTGTTGACCTGGGTTATAGGCGATCTCAGGCGTATGAAAGTGCATCATTAGCGTCAAAAACCCCAGAAAGTAGCTTTGAAAACTACTTTTGGCATATGCATTCTGTTTAGACGTCATCTTTTCCTACGAGCTCTTTTTCCCTTTTTCGATATAATATTGGCCAAACGGATACTCACAGTAAGTTTGTAGATGATAATCAAGTTGGGCAATACCGAACATATAATTCCGGTTATCTATAGCATTAAATTTCCTTTTAAGTGAATATTTATTCTATGCTTGTTATGGACATTTTAATCTTTTTAAAATCACCGTATTTTAAAATCACATGTATATTTGTCGTTATTTACCACTTTACTTTCACATTTCCATCGCCCAGGGCCTGTAATACTTAGGAAAGCGTCCCATTAACATCGCAATTTACTTTTTTTCTAATTTACCATTTTGGTTTTTGCAAATACCGGGTAAACTCACTATACTGTGTGTGCACTAATATTTTGGGCGTGCATTATCAATGTGTGAATAACAGGAATCTCTCATACGTAATTTCACGTACCTCAGCTCGATTCAAATCAGCCGTCGTCAGCTGGATTCGAGTCTAACGCAAGGAGATAGACGAATATAACCGAACGGAGCCAGGCCAAATCAAATGACCATAACCATAATTGGGGGGGGGGGGGGGGGGGGAGGAATGCAATGCAATCTCAATGCAACTCGCCTGCGAAAATGGCTCAATGATTGGTTTGCCTCAAAAGAGCAAGTTTTTTTTGCCATGGCATCCACAAATTGTCAGACACATGGGATATATGTATAGCTAGAGATGGGCAATATTTCGAATAAAATATTTTTTAATAATAAACGTGTATTTTGTATACAAAAATATCGGTTTCATATTTACATACCTGATATAGTGCGCGTCAAGATATATCGCTGACCGATTGGCTGCAATAAACTCGTAATAACCCCTGCCGTAACGAAACCCGGCAAAGTTCCAAGAAACGTAAACAGGACCGGGCCTAATAAAATAACATGTTAAAAGAAAAAATATTTTAAACCTGGTTTAGTAGTTTCGATATATTTTAGTTTAGTTCATATTCTTTTCTTAAACAGTGCAGTTTTATAATTTCGATCGTGTTTTTTGTTGTTCCAAACGTGCTAAAAATGTGGCGTTCTTGGCAAGATAATGATCGTTGTGCTTCCGGTAGTGCTACTTTTAAAAGAAAACATTTATCGCCCGATGCAAACCAAATTTTTAAAAATGTGTATGTTTCTTTATTTAATAGAGGGCTTAATGTAAATGCAGCCGCAGCAGAAACGTCTTCATTAACGAAAACTCCGTTAAAACTACAGATAAAGATATTGTGATGAAGCCAATTAAAGCCAAAAAAGTCCGTAGTGATTCTGGTAAAAGCAAATGAGTTGACGAAAGCGACAGGCGACAGACTTAATTCGAAGCAAAATGTATGATATGTATGAAGAGTAAACTGTGCCTGCATTGCATTCATGGCAACAACTCCGGAGAATATTATGTCAAATGGGTTTTGCATATCAGACCATTAATAAAAGATAAATGTTAATGGAATCACAACGATTGGCTCCGAACGAATGGCTCCGCCGGTGACGATGGCGGTTTGACTACTTAAAGTCTATAAAAAAATACAGATGAGGAAATCGTCCCATTATCTACCTTGATGAAACATGATTCGATACCCATGAGACGCTAACCAAAGCATGGGTAGATACATCAAGAAAATACCAAACCAAAGCCCCAGCGAACGAGGGAAAAAGAATTGCAATTTTACATGCTGGTTCCGAGGATGGATGGGTTACAAATTGTTTACGGTTGTCCTCCAAAAATATTAAACGTTCATCTTTGGACTATCATGACGACATCACAGCAGAACTTTTCGAAGATTGGTTTATAAATAGCCTAAGCCTAGCCAATGAACCTAAGAAAAGCGTAACTGTAATGGACAATGCTAGTTATCGTAACCGCCAAAAAAATAATGTCCCTAATGCAAATGACACTAAACTTTGTTTAAAAACAGACATTTAATATTAAACCAAACGGAGACAAATTTCTCAGTGATTCTTTTTCTGTAATAAATTTGCCTAACGAACAAAATTTTAAAAAATACAAAAATGTTCTAAAATAAATTCAAACTTTTTAATGTCAATGTTTTGGGAGGTCTTCTCCCGTTTTCAAAATTAACCTTAAAAATAAATTATAATATTATTTTAATAAATTATGAATTTTGTAATGATTTTGATATTTTTTTGAGTTTTATATAACCTTTTCCGATTTCTGCAACATCACCTGGTCGAGAGGCGTTTTACATTTCTTGAGAAAACCGAAAAAACCTGAATAACTTTATCTCATCAAAACCACCGAGTTTTTTTCGATCTGGGACTGAATATTTACCTGAAAGTTGGGGGGGGGGGGGGGGGGGGGAGGAATGCAATGCAATCTCAATGCAACTCGCCTGCGAAAATGGCTCAATGATTGGTTTGCCTCAAAAGAGCAAGTTTTTTTTGCCATGGCATCCACAAATTGTCAGACACATGGGATATATGTATAGCTAGAGATGGGCAATATTTCGAATAAAATATTTTTTAATAATAAACGTGTATTTTGTATACAAAAATATCGGTTTCATATTTACATACCTGATATAGTGCGCGTCAAGATATATCGCTGACCGATTGGCTGCAATAAACTCGTAATAACCCCTGCCGTAACGAAACCCGGCAAAGTTCCAAGAAACGTAAACAGGACCGGGCCTAATAAAATAACATGTTAAAAGAAAAAATATTTTAAACCTGGTTTAGTAGTTTCGATATATTTTAGTTTAGTTCATATTCTTTTCTTAAACAGTGCAGTTTTATAATTTCGATCGTGTTTTTTGTTGTTCCAAACGTGCTAAAAATGTGGCGTTCTTGGCAAGATAATGATCGTTGTGCTTCCGGTAGTGCTACTTTTAAAAGAAAACATTTATCGCCCGATGCAAACCAAATTTTTAAAAATGTGTATGTTTCTTTATTTAATAGAGGGCTTAATGTAAATGCAGCCGCAGCAGAAACGTCTTCATTAACGAAAACTCCGTTAAAACTACAGATAAAGATATTGTGATGAAGCCAATTAAAGCCAAAAAAGTCCGTAGTGATTCTGGTAAAAGCAAATGAGTTGACGAAAGCGACAGGCGACAGACTTAATTCGAAGCAAAATGTATGATATGTATGAAGAGTAAACTGTGCCTGCATTGCATTCATGGCAACAACTCCGGAGAATATTATGTCAAATGGGTTTTGCATATCAGACCATTAATAAAAGATAAATGTTAATGGAATCACAACGATTGGCTCCGAACGAATGGCTCCGCCGGTGACGATGGCGGTTTGACTACTTAAAGTCTATAAAAAAATACAGATGAGGAAATCGTCCCATTATCTACCTTGATGAAACATGATTCGATACCCATGAGACGCTAACCAAAGCATGGGTAGATACATCAAGAAAATACCAAACCAAAGCCCCAGCGAACGAGGGAAAAAGAATTGCAATTTTACATGCTGGTTCCGAGGATGGATGGGTTACAAATTGTTTACGGTTGTCCTCCAAAAATATTAAACGTTCATCTTTGGACTATCATGACGACATCACAGCAGAACTTTTCGAAGATTGGTTTATAAATAGCCTAAGCCTAGCCAATGAACCTAAGAAAAGCGTAACTGTAATGGACAATGCTAGTTATCGTAACCGCCAAAAAAATAATGTCCCTAATGCAAATGACACTAAACTTTGTTTAAAAACAGACATTTAATATTAAACCAAACGGAGACAAATTTCTCAGTGATTCTTTTTCTGTAATAAATTTGCCTAACGAACAAAATTTTAAAAAATACAAAAATGTTCTAAAATAAATTCAAACTTTTTAATGTCAATGTTTTGGGAGGTCTTCTCCCGTTTTCAAAATTAACCTTAAAAATAAATTATAATATTATTTTAATAAATTATGAATTTTGTAATGATTTTGATATTTTTTTGAGTTTTATATAACCTTTTCCGATTTCTGCAACATCACCTGGTCGAGAGGCGTTTTACATTTCTTGAGAAAACCGAAAAAACCTGAATAACTTTATCTCATCAAAACCACCGAGTTTTTTTCGATCTGGGACTGAATATTTACCTGAAAGTTATCGAAAGTTAGATTTGTTTGTATTACTTCTTTCATAAATAAATGAGAAAGTAATCAGTAAGGTCCAGGGATTCAATAGAAAAAAATGGAGTAACAGAATTATCTTGTTTGATCTGAAAAGACTTAACTTGTTAAATTATGATAATAAAACATGTGACATCGAATTTGAATAATCCAATTTTTTTTAATCGGTGCCTGTTCGTTATATCATGTAGTTTAACGATATCTTAATACTCTACTTAATTTCGAGGTATGCTGATGACTGTATCGTTCAAGTGGTACCGTTTTTTGGTTGGATGCGTTCATTACCGATCTGCGACCACCCGACCATGAGGTTTTTAACGTTATTTCAATGACGTCATACTCGTTCTCTACCATTCTGACACTCATCAAACAATGCTATCGTTGACAGAATCAATTTTGGGCTTATCGTATCGTCAACAACAACTTGATGAGAATTAAAACATAATTTACGACACATACGGAATGTTCAGTTTAATGATAGCTTCAATAACACAGGCCTACAAGAAAAAAATGGTTTTTTTTGGTGCCTAAGATTTTAGAATTGATTTTAGCTATGCATTTTTTTTTCTATTCTGATATTCTCTTTTTCAATTCAATACGTTCAAATATGCCTGTACAGCCACCCAATGCACACCAAATATACTTGCTTCTTGTGCCTCTGGAATAGCAAAGACAGAACACACCACTGGGTTAGAAAAGAGTGGTCTAAGAAAGAAAACATGGACGTTGGGGAAAGACTGTTATTGACGAGAGAAAATCATCTTTCCTACACTGCATATCAAGCTGGGCCTAATGAAGTAGTTTGTAAAGGCTCTTGATAAGAATGGATCATACTTTGCATATACGGAAACAAAATGGCTCGATTAATTATGGAAAAACTGAATGCAGGAATATTTGACGGCCCACACATATGACAACTCATTAAGGATCCGTAAATTCGATGAATGAGGCTGAGCGAAAAGCCTGGACTTCATTTGTTGCAGTTGTCGGAAATTTTCTGGACAAACGCAAAGCTGGAAAGTATATATATAAAACACCAAAACTCCGTAATTGGGAATAATAAATCAGGCCTTTTAAATATGGCATATAAAAAAATCCACTGTTACATGTTTATTGATATGAGCATATTATTAGAAATCATTATTGATTGAAATCATTATTGAAACTTAAATTAAATATCTATGTTGTTAGTGATTCCTTTAAATCAATACTGACAACAAAAAGCTGGATAAAACAATGTATATTTTTATATATTGTACCCTCTACATATATATATATATATATATATATATATATATATATATATATATATATATATATATATATATATATACCTGTAGCTTTCTCCCCCCAGTTATTAATCTTCAGAGTTCTTAGATCTTCCGCCACTCAACTCAACAATTTTCTTCTTGGTCTTTCTCTTCTTTTCTTGCCTGCTACGGTTCCCCTTAACACTTTCTTTGCAACCCTGCTTTGTGATGGTCTTTCAACATGGCCCCAGCCATCAGATTCTTTGCGCTCTGATCTCTGCCGTTATTGAGAGGTTTTCGTATCATTCCATTACTTCTTTATTCGTTCTTCTGATTCTTTCATGCCTGTAGCTTTCTCCCTCCAGTTGTTAACCTTCAAAGTTCTTAGATCTTCCGTCACTTAACTCAACAACTTTCTTCTTGGTCTTTCTCTTCTTTTATCACCTGCTATGGTTCCCCTTAACACTTTCTTTACAACCCTGCTTTGTGATGGTCTTTCAACATGGCCCCAGCCATCAGATTCTTTGCGCTCTGATCTCTGCCGTTATTGAGAGGTTTTCGTATCATTCCATTACTTCTTTATTCGTTCTTCTGATTCTTTCATGCCTGTAGCTTTCTCCCTCCAGTTGTTAATCTTCAGAGTTCTTAGATCTGCCTTCACTTAACTCAACAACTTTCTTCTTGGTCTTTCTCTTCTTTTCTCACCTACTATGGTTCCCCTTAACACTTTCTTTGCAACCCTGCTTTGTGATGGTCTTTCAACATGGCCCCAGCCATCAGATTCTTTGCGCTCTGATCTCTGCCGTTATTGAGAGGTTTTCGTATCATTCCATTACTTCTTTATTCATTCTTCTGATTCTTTCATGCCTGTAGCTTTCTCCCTCCAGTTGTTAATCTTCAGAGTTCTTAGATCTGCCGTCTCTTAACTCAACAACTTTCTTCTTGGTCTTTCTCTTTTTTTCTCACCTGCTATGGTTCCCCTTAACACTTTCTTTGCAACCCTGCTTTGTGATGGTCTTTCAACATGGCCCCAGCCATCAAATTCTTTGCGCTCAGATCCCTGCCGTTATTGAGGGTTTTTCGTATATTTTCATTACCTCTTTATTCGTTCTTCTGATTACTGAACGGTAAAGTATTTCTTTTGTATATCACATTATACTTGTAGCAGATCTACAACGTCTCTAAAACAATCTGTCCAGGAAATTGAGATACGAACGTCCTGAAGGCCAATCTCTGACAGCAACTAACTCAAGCAAATTGTCCTACGACGAACATTTTGTGAATCTCGTCTTGTGGATTGGAGCTGAATCTTATTGGAGCGTCCAGTGTTTTCCTGCAAATTAGGTGATTTTAAGCCCCTTGACTAATTTCGCCAAACATCACCTTCGTGGTTTGTTGCACGAATTTTTACCCCTTGCTCGCGGAAATGTATTTGAGTGACGCCAACGTACGGCACTCCCCACCAACCAATCATTGAAGCCAGAAGGCACTTCTTTCCACTTTCTCATTTTTTTTTGCAATTTTTCGAGAGCCTATGAGGCTAAATTCTATCATTTTTCCCATAGAATTATCTTCAATTCTTTTCATCTATGCAGAAGATATTTCTGTACCCTCCATCCGCAGGCCAGTGAAATAGCGTCTTCGCTCTAATGGCTGTTATGTTAGTTTCTTCTTTTTTCAGAATAGATTTTTTCGAATTTTGTCAACGATTGCTTTGACAACTGCGTTGATCCTAGTTTCGCTAGGCCACCGATCTCATTGAATCGATTTACAACACGATAAACAAATGTTTTCGATATTTTTACCATTACGATTTGAGTAAGTTGAAAATATCCATTGCAGAATTGCTGCATTTGTTTAGAGCTATAAGAGCGATAGGATTCTCTTTGTTACCCAGGTCCATGTTTATTACTTGACGTATTGTAACAAACTCATTGTTTACATTAATTTAGGATATTAAGAAATGTTTAGAAATGATAGGTCTGTTAAACATAAACTCACGAGTGACACTTGAAAACATTCCAGAGCTCTTTCAGGGTTAGGGATGAAATATAGCTAAGGAGAAAAGGCTAAGATTTACAGAGACCAATAGTTCTTTTGGTGCCGGGGTATTTGGAGCGGGTTTCATACGAATTTGATGCCTTGAATTCAAAAATGGCATTATTTTTTGTCTAGGAGCTCACATTAGAAGATATAACATTTTAGTCAAATTTACGTTACACTATTTTAAGTTAAATCCATGGATCAAATAAAAACTAAACACGGAATTTTTATTATTATATTATACAAATATTATATACAAATAGAGAGGAAAAAATCATCGATGAAACGAACTAGCCACTGAACACTTTAGAATCTTATTTTCCGTGACATTCTTGAATGTTTTTTGGAATAGTCCCTTTTTGTCCAGCACTCCAGCACTAATCTGCCATCATGTGCGTATCCGATCTTCCTTGGTAGCGGCCTTTCATAGTTATAATATTCTGGTGAAATCATTCACCTTGTTCCTCACTGGTGTCTCCTAAATTTTGAAACGATCTAAGTGACTGTATAAATATATATATATATATATATATATATATATATATATATATATATATATATATATATATATATATATATATATGCAATTCAATGCCCTTGAAATTGGTACGCATTTATAGATGGGTGCTCAGACCATTTATGTGAAAGCAGAGGGTTGACATTTCAACTAGTTTTATATTTTTGAACTCTCTCCTAAGTAAAAAATAAAATAACGTAGTAACTTAATTCCTCTTTATTTATTTAACTACACATTTTTATACAAGTTGCAGTGCACTACACACTTTTATATAAGAAAAACTTATGGCAGTGCTACGTATAGAATATATTAAGTAAAATAACCTCAACTTGTTCGTGTCATTACCGCATTTTAGACCTGCCTTTATATTTCAGGAACGTCTATGGATAGACCATCATGCGGCACACACAGTCCACAACCATCCACATCCCAAAACCGAACTGGTATGTCCCCCGTCACCTGAAACCAACGCCTTTGACAAGGACACACTATCAGGGGAGTCCTCCGATTCCGAAGACCTCCATTACGGCCCTGGCATTGTCAGTCGCCTCAAAAACAAATATCTAAGCTTGGCATTGCGAGAAAGTAACAACAGGCCATCCATTTTGCGAAAAGCGACCAGTTTAGAGAACCTGTTGGATGAAGATGAGGTTGATGAACGGGAAAAGGAAGACGGAAGATTGTTTAGGAGGAGAGGGGGAGGTCAAGATGGAGGTTAGTTGTCAATCGGAGGTTTTTGTCATTCCTGAAAGGTAAAATTTTGGTTTTTATAGTATCCCACTACAACCACTATCGAGGAAGTCGGAGACAAGACATCAAACGCGCCAGATCAGTTGAAGCCATCTCTCGGGTTAGCCACGATGAGGAATTGACCATGACATCATCAGTTACAGCAAAAATCAATAACAGACAGTCCCTTCACGAAGACATTCTGATGGTTCAACATACAGAGAACAACGATCATGTCTTTGACGCTATCAGGCCTCATTCACGTCCAGCTTCCTACGAACATAAAATCGATGAAAACACCAACAAATTTAACGGTACCAGACCTCATAGGACTTGGTGGAAATCTCCATTACTAGATGAAAAGGAAAAACCTCCCGTCGATGTAGTTCGGCAGAAAAAGATGATCTTTGAGAAGCGACCAGAACAACGCACTAAGAAACCACCCCAAACGGGAGACGTGGCAGCCAAAGTGGATAGTTTCAACAGCATCATTGTTAAAGCTAAGGTGGCATCCAAGGTCACCAAGCCTCCCGTAAAGCATGTCAAGCCCGCTCAAAATGAGAAACAAAAGAACATACAAAATCATCATCGTCCTGTTGCCAAGCCGGTCATTTTAAGTGAAGAGGTCATCAAACCAAAGACTCTGGACTTGAAGGGATCCAAGAAGAACTTGAAAGATTTTAATAACCTTCCTAGTCCAATTCCCGACGTATCCAGGTTAGTGGTCATTCTAGTTTCGTATAACATTTTTTTTGTGTTTTATTATTGCTGTTTCATTTTTGTCATTTGGTTTTCTTATTATTTTTCAACAATCTTTTTTACCATTTTTAAAATGCACAATATGTCGGAAAAATAGTAAAACTTTTAAAATTTAAATTAAACTACTAGCGCAAACTATTGATAAATATACAGGGTGTTTGGTGCATCGTTTGCCAAATTCAAATGGCCGATAGGAGAACTCTTTTGCTATTTCCTCATCTCCATGAAGCATTATTGGACCCACAGGTCTTTTTATGTTAATTAATTAATGCTTTATTTGAAGAATTCCAAAAGTCAGTATTGAAATTTGAATTAAAAAAAAAAGTTATTAGTCTAGCCTTCAAATTATTTTTTTATTTTGATATGTAATATCGTAGAGTTCTATGAAAATCAAAATTATATGCAAGCGACATCTAGTTTTTTTTATGGAGTAGCAATGTTTTAGGAAGAAGTAAAAATAAATTTAAAGCTCTATTTTGAATTGCATATTAAAAGAAAACTAAAAGCGATCATGGTCTTCAAATTCTTTAAATAAATCTCTGGTTTATCCTCTTTCTAACGCTGTGTATTCATGCTATAAAAGTTTTACTAACTTATTTGCTAACTGTGTGTATCGGGACGCATTAGACTGATATTCGATATTACTTATTTGCGTAAATAACATACGCCATGTAGGTAGAAAATGCTATCTCACTCTTGCGCAGTGAAGTCCGGCTGCTCTCCCTTTCTTACATAGGATACTAACGTTCCTTGGACTTGAAGTAAAAATAAAAGCTTAATAATCAATGTTTTAATTAATCACAAATCTTACTCGAATTGCTGACATCCGTTGCGTAAGCACGCGCGCAATCTTCGCCTCATTTCTAGAGTAGTGGTACGTAAAAGAATTTCTTCTTTAATTATGATGAAAGCCGCCTCTATGTAGTCAGATGTAAAAATCCAACGGAGTTAGGTCTGGGGACCGTAGAGGCATGGAATAGGGCCATCCCTCCCAATCCACGAATTTGGGAAAACATTATTTAAATACTCCCTGACTGTTAAGCTCCAGCGTGCAGGACAACCGTCATTTACTCCTGTCTTCATTAAATGTTGGAACCTCAGCTAACAATTCGGGTAAAACGTTTTGCAGGAACTCAAGGTAATTATCCCCGTTGAGACGATCAGGTAAGTAATGAGGTTCAGTTACATGATTTCTAATTACTCCTGCCCAAAAATTGATACTAAATCTTCTCTGAAAGGACTTCTGTCTTTTGACTCGTGGGTTCTCATCTCTCAGCGACCAGTGGTGAAGGTTGAGTAAATTAAGAATTCCTTCTTTATTAAATTTGGATTTGGCAAAACGACAAAATCGGACACGGTTATCAAAGTCGTTATTTTCAAGACCATTACCCAATAAAATACGCTTAAGAATGCTTTACTTACTGTCAATATTTTTGATTTAATTTGAAATGTTAAGTACGTACAGCTAGTGATAACACACGCCGTGGGAGTTCATCTTTAGCGTGTACGGGGTACACGGGGTACGGGGTACATTGATCAAAAATGACCTACCTTGTATCGGAGTGTAATGAAAAGCATGTTTCTGATCTTGGCGTAGTACTTTCCGCACCTTCCAGATAGAAATTTCGAGGAATGGAGCTACATTTCTGATGTTTCTAGAAGGTTGTTCATCGAACAGCACCAAAATCTGCTCATCGATATCAACATTATGTCACGTCATAATCCCTCTTGGTTCATTAATGTTCAAATTCTCAGTTACTCGTCAGTAAGTGTTTTGGAACGTGTGGCGGGAAGGTAAGACTCTGTTAGGAAATCGTTCTTGATAGATTCTTTGCGCTTCTCGTGCAACACCATATCCGCTTCCATATATCATCAAAATGTCCGCATATTCTTCATTAGAGAATGCAGCCATCATAAAATGAACAAAGTGTCACAAACACACTAACAAAACTAAACAGAAACTAACATAACTCAACAAAAACAAATAACACAATAACAGAATTAAAATATTAGCGGCCCTGCGTTGGAACAACAAATGCATTAATCAGCAAAGATAGTCAAATCTCGACTAAAGGAACTGAAACCACGGCACGTGTTTTTTGAGCTGGTTTTCAGCGAGTTTTTTTTTAGCTAGTGAATGAGAGAGACAGATGATACAGTTTTTACCTGCTTTGCGTGTGATGTTTACACAAAAACAAGTTTTTATCCTGCATATCGAATATCAGCCTAATGTGTCCTCCCGATACACAAAGTTAGCAAATTAGTGAAGTTAGTAAAAAGTTTTTATGACATGAATGCATACCTTCAGCAAGAGGATAAATCGGAGATTTTTTTAAAGAATTCGAAGAAAAGAAGAAGAAAGTAAAAGGTATCATGTACTTTTTTTATATGCAATTTAAAGTTGAGCTTTAAATTTATTTTTTACTTTTTCCTAAAACATTGCTACTCCATAAAAAAACTAGGTGTCGCTTGCATGTAATTTTGATTTTCATAGAACCCTACAATATTACACATTAAAATAAAAAAAAATTTGGAGGATATACCAATAACTTTTTTTTTAATTCAAGTCTCAATGCAGACTTTTGGAATTTTTCAAAAAAAGATTTAAAAGTTAACATAAAAAACCTGTGGGCCCAATAGCATTATTTATGGAAGCTGAAGAAATAAATAGCAAAAACCCCTCCTATCGGGCATTTTAATTTGGCAAACTATGCACCAAACACTCTGTATTATCTAAAAGCCTCTATAAAACGAGACCGCCATCTTTAGAATCGATCAGCGGATTGTTCCTCACGCCTTAAATCAGGCCCAAGAAATTAGGTGCAAAAATAAGTATGTGTGCCCTTCAACATCATCCGCCTTCATTCGCCTGATTAATATCCGTGTGATTCTTTCCTGTTCCCGAACATCATACTGGCCATGAAAGGAACGTCTTCCAACAGTGTTACACAAGTCCAAAGAAAACAACGGCATCATACAGCGGTGTATTGATGAGGAAGAGATGTATTTTGAATAATAAAAAAAATATCAAAATAACTAATTGTTATATTTTTGTATTTAAAATTTTCGTTATTTTTTCGACATATTGTGCATATTACATTTTAATTTGTTATTGTATTTGTATATTTGTGTTTAAAATCATTTGTTAGTGTCTACGGCTTTCTTATCTTTAATTGTTTTTTATTTTTTTCTTTATTTTTCCTTTTTCTTTTTTATTATTATTTTATTTATTAGCATAATTTATTTGTTGTTTGTTAATTCACTCTCATTACATATATTTGTTTTTATGTTATTATTCTACTTAGTTTTTTTTTTAATTTTTATGCAATTTAAGTTTTTTTTTATTTTAGGGTAGATATAAATCAAGAATGTGGTGATATGAGAGGAACCAAAAAAAAAGTTTTCTTATGTTTAATTGTTTATTAAATTTTCTTTATTTTTCGTTTTTCTTTTTTTCATTATTTTATTTATTATCATTATTTATTTGATGTTTGTCAATTTACTCTCATTATATTTTTTTATGTTTATATGTTTATGCTATTTTTTTTTGACTTTAGGGTGGATATAAATCAAGACGGCGGTGATATGAGAAATAATATCAAAGGTCATTTATGCGAGACTCCAGATTTAATCCTCACGTCAACACCACTGCCAAAAATCACGTCTCCCACTTACAGGAAAGCAAGTACTGAAAGTTTTATCACCGAAGAGAGAAATGTGGCATATTTAGGTCATACAGAAGCTCTGAACAGGTAGGCTTCCAATCTGTTAGGTCCCCAACTTAATTCTCGGCCTTTGACAGTTTTCGACATTTATTTACGACAAAAGTAATTCATACTTAATCTTCGGTGTAATTTCGCTTACGTTTTAAAACTTCCTCAAGAAATATGAAGCAGCTATCAACCAGATGACATTGTAGGGATCAGAAGAGAGGAAAATCCAAAGAGGTCAAGTCTGGAGAATTCGCCGTCTGTCATAAAAGGTTCCAGCTCAACTTGGTGATCGTTTCCAAAATCGTCTAAGTCAAAATTCCAGTGTAAAATTACTCGCACCATTTCTTACATTTCCCAAAAAGTTACAAATCATGTCCTGAGCTTTCCAGGCATTTTTTTCGGTTAAAAGACGAAAAAAAGTACAATGGATGAAACGTAAGGGCTGACACTTAAGTTCAGGACTTAATGTTATCATTTTCCAGCAATTAGCTTTATAATATTGATTGTTGCAGGTATGTAAGTCCCATCCACAGTCCAAAGTATCATTTGAACGAGGAAAAAGTGGAGTCTCCCGGTATAAAACAGATATCACCCATTTCGCAGAACAACATCACGAAAAACTCCGCATCTGCCGTGTTTAACTTCGTCAACTCCCAGCTAGACCAGAAGCACTTGCCCGTTGTCAATAAAAACATCTCCGAACATAAAGTACCTGTTTCGGAACCCTTGAACATAGAAATCAATGGCCACCACGGAGAAAATCGAACGAAAAAGACTCTGTCGGCCTTCGAAATCGAGAAGAATCACAAGAACGCTTTGAAATCGGGGACAGAAGAAGAGAAAATGACGAAAGAAGAGGTGGATGTGGAAGGACGAACTGGAATCAAGAAGACAGTCGAGGACTTGGAGAAAATCGAAAAGGACGTGGAGATGAGGAACGTTGAATTAAGTGCAAGTAGTGAAAGTTCTAGTGATAACTTGATTGTATTTGGTGACAGTGACAAAAGTAACGTTTTGGAATCAGTGGAGGGGTCCTACAGTGTTAAAGCATCCCCAAAACCGACGGAACGATCACATTCTTCACCAAAAATACCAGAAAAAGTTGTCAAAGACGTGGACAAGATGGATCGTGTTCCTTTGAAACCGGTAACTAATATTAGTGACAAAACGAAACAATCAAACGAGGAGAATCCAATCAAAATCGTATTTCCTAAAAAACCAAAGGCGCGCGTCGAAGAATCTACTACTGCTGTTTTCAATTTTACAGCCAGGAAAGAAGTGCCAGATTATATTGCCAATGATAAAAGCCGATCACCAAGCATGCCAGCCATTCCTAAGGTAAGTTTTATATTACACTATAACTAAAAATTTAACGGGGTTTAAATCTGGCGAGTATAATGGTTAATCCCCGTTTTTTTCTCTTTTTGTTGTTTTTTCTTTTTGTTTCTCAGGATGTGTTTTAAAAGTTGGATCATTCTCCTTCTTTTTCTTTTTTTTTTCTATTGGGAAATTGAATGATTTGTTATTAATGTTTTATATATTGGGTTAGCAGAGATTTTCAATTAGTTGCTCTTTTCATGCTTGCAAGGAAAAAAATCTGTTTTGGAATAGTGATGTTTATTCACATATTATTAATTGCAGTGGTGTTTACAGTGTTTATTTGGTTTGATTTGTCCTCAGTTAATCAAGTTGATTCAATTAGAAAATGTAGGTCGACTAATTTGCCTTTACGCTGTCCAAACAAAATACAAGATTTGTGCCTTTTACAGAGAGGGTTCTGTTGGGAAGACCACAATGAAGAAGTGTTCAATGATAGTTTTCAACTTTTTTACTCCTTCCGGACTTATTATCACATTGTCCATATCAATGGCAGGGGGTAAAATGAACTTTTCCGCAACCGTGTGGGGCCAAGAAGTTGCTCAACGTGCCCCACTAATGGGGCTAGTTGAGCATGGTTATGGGGCTAGTTGAGCAATGGTTACAATTGACTTGATGACTGTATAGAATGATCTGAATATAAAATAATTGTAATCAACAAGCAAATATTTATTTGATTATTACTTACTCATATTGTTATTATATCTCTGTAAAAATAAAATTAAAATCAAACAAAATTAAATATTTCCTATCTTTGGATTATTATTACACTTTTTATATTTAAAATTATTTCTTTAAGAATAATTATAACGCAAATAAATACTAAATTAAAGTAGTAATTAATTATGAGATCAAGAATATTGCTAGATGATAAATAATCCCAAATTATTAATCATCTTTGTCTCTGTCACAATTAATACAGACATATCTCTTTAAAAGTCACATTAACATTAAATTGTTTGGCTGCAGCATTTACACTCATTTTTTCCTCCTCTACTGCTTTTGCTGCATCACTCAATTGTTGACTAGTAGCTAAATCTTCTGAGGTCTTTTTTTATATGTACGCATCCTAAAATGTAATAATAATCATTAATACAATTATCAATATTAGTAATTTTAATTAGTAAACTTTGTATAGAATCATCACATGCACAAATGAATTGATGTTTATTAATTTATTAAAGAAACATTTGATTTTCTACAATGAACATCTAGTGGGGTCATCAGTTGACGCAACAAAATAAAAATTAGGTTATTGAAAAATCATAAGAATTAAAAATAAATAACTATCTATAATCGAAAAAACAAGTAATTTTTAAACGTGGTCCTTATTAAGTGTTTTTATACGAGAATAGTAGAAAAATTATGACCTATAATATTTATTTTACGCCGAAAAAAAAAACAAAGCGTTCTCTTATTTTATCGGAGCACCGGACAGCAAGTGACAGTCGCGCTATATATTCCTCTCCCATAACCCCTTCTTTTCGCTATTTACACTTTTGTTGTAGGTTTCTTAGTTTTTGAGATATTTCCATTGAACAACTTGCCCCTGTGCTCAGCTAGCCACACTCTACCGTACTAAATCGGCGATCTCATTACGGCTTGACTTGTTAATAGAAATTTGACTTTTCAAGACGAGTGATTCATTTCATCCGCCTTACTTATTGAGCATTGCACCCTTTGACTATCTATTCCGTTCCTTCCCCGCCTTCCAAAATGGTTTAAATAGGAAATCTTTTAAAATGGAAGAAGAGGTGAATGATAACCTGTTGTTTTGTCCTGAAAACATCTTCTTTTTCAATCAGTTAATTTTTAATCGTTGTTATTTTTCGTTTCTGAACTATTCAAATGTCGTAACATATTTCAAGTGGAAATTTAAATTCAGATAATCAACGTTAATGTTTTTCTCTCTTCGGAATTTCGCCGATGGTCATCTGTTTGACGAGAAACAATTCTGATAAAGTACTGTTATATCGTACCATCATTTATTATGCCTTATAAAAATGGATTTTTTTTAGAGTGCGCTGTTGTCAAACTGTGCACAATTCAAATAATTAATTGGTGGCCAATAATATAGGAGTGGTAGAAAAAAACTTTTAAAAACTAAGTTTTCTCTTCTAATTTATTTGCCGTAATAAATAATACAATATACTAATATTAACTAATCTTTAGGCATTTTGTTTACAATATAAGGAGTGCATTTTATTGTTATTTATGTTCTTAAGGAATTTAATTCCTCCTACTGGTTCGGACTTCAGTCAAAAAAATAAGAGTGTACTAATTTTATACACGATATTCACCAATTCTGCCAAGCCAAAACAAATCTTATGCATTTATTACAAATACAATCAAACTGTCAGCATGTGTAATGGCTAGTTTTGAAAGAATCATATGTGACTAAAAAACAACAAGAAAACAGAGGCCGTCCTTATTCATGTGCAGGGCTTTCTGTCTCGTCTTATAATACCAAGCGTACATCTTTTCATTCCCCGCTGTGCTACCCGAAGTTTTTGATTCGATTGCGATGTCAGTGTCCAGGTTTCACTTCCGTATGTCACAATAGGCAGGACGCACTGATCGAAGACTTTTCTTTTCAAGCAAAGTGGGAGTTTGCTCTTAAACACATTGAAATCCTCTGCCCAAGATATATAAACTGGTCCACAATCTCCAAATCCCTTCCTAAAACTGAAATTCATCTGCCCTCAGCGAATTTATTGAACATAACGTGACTCTTTTTCAGGTTTATTTTTAAGCCAAATGCTTCGCCAGCCCTTTACAGCACTTATGTATGTCTTTGCAACACCTCTGGGTCTTATGAAAGGAGAACGATATTGTCTGCAAATCTAAAATGGTTTAAGATTGCACAATTGATCTTTACACCATGATCTTTACACCTGTTCCCAATCAACATTACCGAATACTTCTTTAAGGCAAGCTGAGAAAAGAATGGGCGATATTGCGTCACCCTGCTGTACACCTCACTCTACATTATTCTCACTTGAAGATCATCAAGGTGAATTGTCACTGTAGTCGTAATGAAATGCTTTTTCGTAGTCGATAAAAGCCAAGCAGAGTGGCATGGTGTATTTGTTGTCCTTTCTATGACCTGCTGTACAACCTGGATGTGATCCATTGTACTGAATCCACTTCTGAATCCTGCTTCTTCTCTTGGTTGTGCGTCTTTCAGTTTTCTTAATATTTTTTTAGATATTATCTTAGTGAAAACTTTGTACATTACTGATAGGAGGCTTATTGGACGGTAGTTCTTTAAATCTTCCTGTGCTCCTTTTTTATGTAAAATGATCACTTCTGCATTTTTCCTTAAGTCAGGTACTTTTTGTTCTTTGAGGCATTTTGTGTATGATATTGCCAGTGTTTTGTGGAACGTCTGACCACCAGCTTTTAGCATTTCGACAGTACACTGTCCTTTCCACGGAGCCTTGCCGTTTTTCATCGATTCTGTAGAATTTGTTACTTCCTCCTCTAGGTAGCTGGTATTTGTTCTTCGGTGGGTATTGTTGTCTTTGATTGGTTCTGATCTTCATATAACTGGGAATAAAATTTTCTGATAATCTCTAACATTTGCGTACGCACACCGTGGCATCCTCACGCATTAAGGCATACATTTAAATTTTTTTCTTTCTCAGCTTGTGCTTAGCCTTGTTAATTGTTGTTTTTTCCAGGGTTTTTTGTACTAGCTGCATGTTGAACCGGCGCGTGTCATCTCAGATATATTTTCTTATAGTTTTGCAGAGCTCAGCGCACTCGACCCTGCCAAAAGTACTCTCTGCATTTCTCACTGTCCGTCATTTTTTCTTCTTCTTCATATTGAATTAATATTTTTATCTCCTCCGGATGTTGTAACACAGATTTTCCTGGCCATTTAATATTATTATTTTTTTTTTGTTCTTTTGGGATTTTGGGAATAAAATTTTTTTTTTCAGTTTTTTTACGTTTCGGTTTATTTTGTTAAACCATCCTAAGAACACTTACAATTCTACAATATGTATTATTTTTATAAACAGTACAAATTTATATTTTAATACCTATAACTAGCTATATGTTTTTGAACAATTTATAAAATGTACCAAAGTCAAAAATATGCCAACTCAAAATTAAACAAAAAAATATCATATTTCATGTAAAGAAAATTAAAAAACTCAATTATTCAAGAAGATATAGCTGGTATGTGTTAAAATATTAATTTTTACTGTTTATAAAAATAATATATATATATATATATATATATATATATATATATATATATATATATATATATATATATATATTCATTACCACAGAATGAAGATGAAATAATTAGGTTTAATAATTACGTTTGGCAAACCGAACGGATTTCGGAAGATTGGAAAGATGCTCTAATCCATTCACTACACAAGAAAGGAGATAGAACGGATGTAAACAACTACAGAGGGGTATCACTTCTCCCAGTTTCTTACAAGATTCTATCTCATTGTCTACTGGAGAGAGCACAGGGACAGTTGGAACCTAAAATTGGTGAATATCAAGCAGGTTTTTGACCGGGCAGATCCTGCCCTGAACAAATCCTGAATCTAAAGTTGATCCTAAGACATTAAAAATCTCGTCTGTACATTTGTGGATTTCAAAAAAGCAGATGATTCTATTGACCGCGAATCTTTATTCCAAATCTTGAAAGAACAAGGACTAGATCTGAAAACAATTAAAGCAGCATTAACTAACACAAGGTCAAAAGTCAAATTTATGGGTGACATCTCAGAGCCCTTCGAAATTTAAACTGGAGTGAGACAAGGGGATGGACTCTCGCCACTCTTATTTAACTGTGTTCTAGAAAAAGTAATACAGGAGTATCAAAATTGATTGTCTGGCGTTTGCTGATGATCTAACAATTTTGGCTCAGGATGTATTAACGGCACAGAAACAGATTGAAATTATAAAAGAAACAGCAGAAAAGGTAGGGCTCCAAATTTCCTTTGAAAAGACACAATACATGACCTGCAACACACTAAGAACACCATTTCTAAAAACAAAATTGGTAACATCAGACGAGTCTCTCAATTCAAATATTTGGGTGAAATAATCGTGGAAAATGGGTTGGTAAAAGCGGCCAATATGGGTAGATGTCAAAAAATGGTAACGGCATTGAGACTTACACAAAATATTTACAACAAAAAATGCATATCTAAAAACACAAAACTGGGACATTACAACATAGTTAATAAGCCAGAATGTCTATATGGGGCAGAAACGCTCATTTTGAATAGAAAGAGAGATATCGAGGATATTGAAAGGAAGGAAAGGAAAAAAAATCATAAGAAAAATCCTAGGCCCCAAACAAATAAATAGCACAACATACCAACTTCGAGAAAACCAAGAAATCAAACAATACGCAGATATACATAGCGATATGAGAAAAAGAAGACTTAAGTTTTACGGACATATAAAACGGATGAATCCGAGTAGGCTAACTAGACAAATAGTCGAATTTTATGAAAATAGGAGTAGAGCTAAAGTAGAAATTATTAAATAGATTGCTGCAATTAAAGAGGACCTAAGATCAGCAAATATTACACAAAGTGAAATTCAGGATAGAGGCTGTTTCAGACACAAGGTTAACGTTTGGGAGGTTGGCCAGATAGAAAAATGTAGGAAGACTGAAACAACTCGGTCTGACGAAAGGAAAAAAGCTCATAGCGAAAGAATGAAATTAGTATGGGCACAAAGGAAGGCTAACAACAACAAACGCCTCTAACTGTACTTCGCGTTGTCCACCAGGGCCTATACGTGAATAATAAATAAATAATTAAAAAAAAATGTATATATATATATATATATATATATATATATATATATATATATATATATATATACATATATATATATATATATATATATATATATATATATATATATATATATATATACATATATATATATATATATATATATATATATATATATATATATATATATATATATATATATATATAGCTTCAACAGGATTTCGGAAATGTTCATTCGAATCCATTCTTGAGCGAGCAATCGCGACACCGAACGCGCGGTTAACTTTTTCATACCCAAATCTTCAGCCAGTATATTAAAAACACGTTCGTTCGCGATGCCCACAGTCTCTGCTATCTCTTTAACCTTAATTCGACGATCGTCTAGCACAATTCAGTGAACTTTTTCAATATTATCGGTAGTGGTTACTGTTTTTGGCCGTCCCGAACGTTCATCGTCAACCAAGCTGGTACGACCACGTTAACGTTTCGGGAGGTCTTCTTGTCCCGTTTTCAAAACAAATCTCAAAATAATTTATATTACTTTCTATGTAATACTCGAGAATATATATATATATATATATATATATATATATATATATATATATATATATATATATATATATATATACTGTAGAATTGTAATTGTTCTGAGGATGGTTTAATAAAATAAACCAAAACGTTAATAAAATAGTAAAAAAAATATAATTATATTAATACTGTTAACCGAAAAATCCCCAAAAAAAAAACAATATATATATATAAACACATACATCTGTGAAATTCTTGAGGTGAATGAAACTACAGATATCATATGGTTGTTGTTGGTGATTTGAAACTTATATCATGCCCGATGTCACTGCCATATAGCGGAAAGAACGTGTAACGAAAACGGTATAGTCTTGGTAATTAACTAAGCTAAGAAGTGCGACTGTGGGCACTTGAGCGGGAAAAAATCAACGGTATCGATTGCTCGGGTAATCGTGAAAGATAAGTTAAAATAAAAATAATGTTCCTTCATTGAATACCATTTTTTATATGTTTCAGATCACTTTTTATAAAAAGTGCCTAAAACGCAAACAAAAATTCAATTCAATCAAACCATTATTATTACTTGTAACACCTCGTTCGTACGATGTTAAAATGAAATTATTTCCAAAAATGATACTATTCAGATACAAGAGATAACAAGAAATGGGAATTTTATAATAACGCTTTATAAAGCGAATCCTTTTTAATTATATTTCTGCTGTAATTTTTTTATCTCTAATAACACTGTCTAATTCCAAACTAGGTGAGAAAGAAATATTGGGAGAATACGCAGGATGTTATGTTGTAAAACAACATTTATTTTTCGTGTTCATTTTTCAATTTCATTCACAGCCTGAACTTTTTTTCGAGTGTAGGACTTATTTGAACCATATTTTTTCCTACAGTATTGTTCCTTCATCTTTAAAACGAGGAATAATATTTGAGCTTACTGTGAGTGTAACGCGAAAAAGTTATAAAGGTGATATTGTTCGAAACGCCTCATTTGAGACACTGTCTTATTTTCGTCTTTTAAGGTCTGGATATGATTTGTGCGGCTTTGGATGGTAATGTTTTTCAGTCCAGCACTTGTAAGATGTAGGTTCAGCAATTACAAGCTGGAAATTTTGATTGAAATGATGTAGAATGTCCTGGACGTCAAAAAAAATGGAGGATATATAATTGGAAGCACTGCTGGGAGCAAATTCTTGTTATACACTGCTAGAGTTTGGATAGAAACTCCCATTTCAACAAGACATTCCAAAACGTATACACAAGCTAGTAAATTCAGCAGAAGAGTCCTTGGGCACCCTATGAACTCACTAGTGAGAATAAAAATAGACGCTTTAATGTTGCTGTATCATTGGTCTCCATATTCAAGAAAAAGAACTTTCCTGCACCCGATTGTAAGATTACCTGCAATAATCCAGAGACGAATCGTGCATTAATCCTGGTGAAGCATCAACCAGTACAGCACGTTTCGCTAACCGTGTTAGCATCATCAGGAGATGATTTAATCTGACTGTATGGGACATAGTTCGTAAACTCTCTTCACTTGGACCAAATATAATTTATTTGTGTCAGTAAGACATTAATATCAAAATTCCTGATTTATTTTTATGTGTTTTATTCGAAATATTCCAAATTGAATTCGTTCATATACTTATTGAATCGAACCCACTGCGTTTGATTTTATTGCCGGCCCTGATAAACTGCTAACATATTACTAATTTATCTATAATTAAAATTTTTAAATTGTTGAATTACTGTACAAATTGCGAAGTTAAAAGATTATAGTTAATGCGATAATTCGTTCATACGTACACAATAAATTTATTTATGGCGTATCCTGTCAAAACAGAAGATTGTCTTTTGATACATTTACAATTATTTATCGAACAAATATAATAAACTATAGTACGTGAAGATTATAAAATAGAAAAAAGAATTTTCAAGGATATACGATGTTTAAGAAGGAAGAGATGCTGCCCGTTTGTCTCTCGTCTTCAGACTCCAAATACCCTTCAGGAACCGCGGTCCCCATGAGTCCGGCATCAAATAGAGATGCTCTGCCGTGGTACACATGTTAAATGAACTTCCTCATCTAAGTTGGATGGGGCCAGACTGTTGTAGCGAATCTGTAGTGGTTCTCTTAATACTGATGCCATCATCTGCTTCCCAGACATAGGATAAAGATGATTGGATACCAGTTTTATGGGTAAGCATTATATAGTGAACTACCCACCTCCAAGAAGCAAGGGATGGTGTAAAGTCAACAGGAGACCTATGTTACCAGAGAAGCAATATCCCAATGTTGGCAAGAATGTACGGAATTGTAACCGCAACGTCATCTCTAAATTAATTAATGAGCCCTCCTTATATTATCAATTAATTATACACAGTATGTCTGTATGTAAAATGTAAAATGTGTATGTCTGTATGTCTATGTAAAAATAACTGAGGTTTTTTAGCCTCATCACGGCTTCTTAGACTTATATAACACTGTTATAATATGTTTCTTTCATGGCCAGTTTGAGTTTCGAGAACAGGAAATAGTCACATGGAGATAAACCAGGCGAATGCGGAGGATGTTGAAGCACTCAGACTTGTTTTTTCATCAAAAATTCAGGAACAGCAGCGGTCTTTTGAGATTATGCTTTATCGAGCATCAAAAATCAACTTCACAGCCAACACAACAGCAACAACACAGTCGAATTCGCATCGTAGGCGATCATTTCACGCACATTTTTTGATCGACCTGGCTTTGGGCAAAGCATCACGACCGTTCTGAAATCGCCACTCGAACACACGTGTACGGAATAAGCAATCATCACCATAAACTTTTTTTCGCCAATTCAAATGCTTCTGTAAAAAGTTTAGTTTCGCCGAGCTTGAAACAAAATCTAATATTAGCTCTTTGTTCCATGGTGTTTTTATGACGAGGTGACAAAAGGTACTGTCACTTGCCATGGAGCAATTCTCCAGACAACAACGTGCTTTCCGTGTTCGCGCGTATTATCAAAACAGCAATTGGCTTATTCGGGCTCGTTATCTTTATAGGTTCGAATATAATTTACACGACGTAAAAAGAGACACCAACACTAAATTCACCATCTACGTCAAGCAGAGGTGTAAACAACATTGAACGTATGCGTGAATCACTCAACTGGATTACCTACAAGATGCATGAAATGGACATCATGAATGAATGAAACAATCATGCACATTTATTACAAGGTGACGCAACTTGAACGGAAAAAAATCGGCTACAGATAACAATTTTACGCCAAATTCACTAAAGCATATCCTAATATACAAGTCACAGAACAGAGAGTGGTTGATCAATATAGAATGATTCAGAAAAAATGTATAATTCCAGACTAAACGCGATAAAACAAGAGATCCAATAAGAAATTGACCAGAGCCAAACTGTGATAGGACAGGATGTTTCAGAAAATAATAACGATCCAGAAATTATAATGTCCGAATAAATAACTCAAGCTACACACTTACAGGTAGCTACTGAACAACGGCCAGAAAACACTGGTTAGGTTAATCGATGTCTTCTACTTGAATTTGGAAAATCAATTTCGGAGTACGAATGCACAGATCCGCTTAGCAGACAACCGCTTCCCAAAGTAAAGGCTTCTAAAAAGCTTGCAGTAGCGTTAGATGAACTGAACAAAAAAATTCTGCCTCCGCTTGTTTCAAAAATTAAGACCTTAAAGGAACTACATCTGTTGATCTACTGTGCTGCAATCTCAGTACTTACTTAAAGTCATTGGAATTAAGATCAGACCAATAATGGCAGGTTCAAATGCAAAGGCACAACCTCAGATACCACACTGGGAGAACCGGCTCGTAAAAGAAATTGATTCACTTAGGACAGATATTGGACGACTGAATGAATGGATAAGTGGAAGGAGAACTGGAAAACTAGAACGAAGAATTGAAGTAATCATTGGGCGAAATGAACTCACTCTCACTCTGCGAGGAACCCAATGAATAAGACACCCCAACCGTGCCTTGACATCGTAAAACAGATACTTTCAGCATATGTGACAAGGCTCAAGAAATACAAGAAAAGCAATAAAAGAAAAATGGATAACAAATTATTCCAGAAATCAGAAAAAATGTTTACAGGAATCTCAATTCAACTGTTAGTAACCCAATTAATCCCGACTGAAGAACAGACAGAGGAATGCTGTTGCAACTAATTAAGTACAAATATTTCACACAACAGCAACGCTTGCTGGATAAGAGAGGAAGGTCAGGCGTATCCAAACTGCTAAGAAATGAAAAATAAACCACTTACAATCGGTAAGGTTTCCAACGTAATTAAACAACTTCATAACTGGAAAACACCAGAGCCCGACAGACTGCAAAATTCCTGGCTGAAGAAACTGTGGTGCACACATGATAAATCAACTAATATAATTAACGAAATATTAGTCGAGCTACAAAATACACCATTATTTCTAACTCAAAGAACAACAAACCTTATACCAAAGGACCATGAAAATACCCAAGTCCCTACAAAATATCGTCCCATAACCTGCCTCCCCACGATATATAAAGTCAAACAGCTTGCAGTAGTAATCGAATAATGGACCATTGTGAACGCAATAATATCATCGCCGTGCAAGCAGAGAGAAATGGTTATTGATTCAGTGATTTGCAATCAGGCATATGCCAAGAAACGAAATATTAATATGGCATATATCGATTACAAAAGGCTTTCGATTCTGTACCACACGAACGGCTTATAGAAATCTTAAATATCTATAAAATAAATCAGTCAATAATAAATCTCTTGAAGAGCTTCATGTCAGTGTGGACAACCAAAATCCAACTTAAAGAAGGTGACCATAATATAACTACAGAAATTCTAATCAGAAGAGGTTTTTTCAAGGAGATTCGCTCAGTTCTCTTTGATTCTGTATCGCCGTGACCCCACTCTCAAACCGACTGAATGTAGTTTTGTAGTTTTGGCTTGAAAAACAATAGTGAATATCTGCGACTAAACCATTTGCTCCATTGTCCACCACATGGACGATCTGAAATTAGTTACCTCATCAAACAGTACCCTACAACAAATGTTGAAAATAGTGGACGAATTCTCCAGTGATATACGAATGCAGTTTGCACTGGAGAAGTGTTACATATTAAATATCAATAGAGGAAAACGGCTGAACCATGTTTTTGAGACACAGAACGGAGAATAACATGTCATTTGCTTTTCAGAGAAGGAGAAATAAGGCTGTTACAAGATTTCAATGCATCTATAACTTCGTTAATCATTTTTGACAATGGATTCCTAGTCTGGACTTTTCAAAAGGATCAGAACGCAAAGAAATTCATGGTAATACCATTTGATGTCCAATTGACAAGAGGACTAGACAAAATTTTGAAAAAAGTGGACATTAAGGTTGTGTACAAACCATATAATAAATTAAGAGAAGTTCTGGGTAACCCAAAGGATAAAGTAGAGCAACATGAAAAGTCGGGGATTTACGAAATTAGTTGTCAAGACTATGATCGAAGGTATATTGGGCAAACAAAAAGATCCATATTGACAAGATATAAGGAACATATTGCCCACATTATATGGGATATGGGAGAAATGAAAAATCTTGTGTTGCCTAACATGGAATCGAACATGACCACACTATAGGTATTAGTAATTTAAGACTAATTAAAAGTGTTAATGATAATAGGGCTTTGGATACATATGAAAGCATTCAAATAGAAAAATGTAAGAAAATCATGAACCGAGATAAAGGACACACACTTCACGGTTCATGAGTTTTATAGTTTTAGAATTAGATTAAATCATCCCCTGATGATGCTAACATGTTTAGCGAAACATGCGTCGAGCAGTTCAAAAAAAGTGATTTGGTATTTAGTGGTAAATCTCTTCAAGTTTAGTGTTCACACCAAAGGTTCCAATAGAAGAATTCAAGAGCTTACCTGTCAATTTATCAAAAGAGTGAGCCAAATTTTGAGGACAGACTTAAATAGCAGAAATATGTCTAAGACTATCAACACCTATGCATGTTCGGTGCTAAATTATTATTCGGGATATTTAACTGGAGCGCAACCGACATACAAAATTTGCAACGTAAGATCAGGACACTGCTTACAAAATAACAAAAATACGGTGAAGAAGTGAAACGCACGACATTGCCGCGACAATGAGGCGGTGGGGGATTAATCGATATTAGTAAACAACTGCACCAACAAATAGGAAATCGTCGGAAATATTTTTTGGAGCAGACGGAAACGTCTATGCCACATAAAGCTGTACGACAGGCTGATGGATGAACACCACTGCGAGTAAACGAAGATCAAGTCCAAGTCTATGCGAAAACAGAACTTGAGAAATTATAATCATGGAGACAAAAGCCTCTGCATGGGAGACATTTGAATAATGTCACTAGGTCGACATATTAGCGTCGAACTACTGGCTGACTGCTGGACAGATAGACAGAGGGTTTCCTACTGGCAATACAAGAGACAGAGGGTTTTTCGGAGACAGAGGGTTTCCTACTGGCAATACAAGACCAAGTTATACCTGCCAGAAATTACCTCAAGTACTTAATTCGGGACAGAACTGTGGTGGAAGATCGATGTAGATATAGGTGCTGGGTTCCGAGACAATCCAACATATAACAGGGGGCTTTGAAGCATTTGCAGCAACAGAATATAAAGAAAGGCACGACGCAGTGGCGAAGATCATTCATCAAGAATTTCCAATAATACTACAGCTAAAGGAATCATAAAAAGTCCCATACTACAATTACAATCCGCAACCAGTTCTGGAGAATAACAGTTACAGAATGTATCGGGACCGAACAGTGCTTACCGAGCAGAAATTAATTAACAACAGAACAGATATTGTTGTGATCGATAACATTTCAAGAAAAACATCATTTATAGATATAGTTATCCCAAACAATAGTAATTAATTAATAAAAAATAATGTAATTGCAAAACACCGAAAAAATTCTGAAGTATACAGGGCTTCAAGAACAGGTGAAAATACAATGGGATATGAAGTGCGTCGAAACAATTCCGGTCATATTGTCATCATCTGGAATCATCCCAAAGAACTTGGTAAGGAACCGTTTGAAACTTTTTGGACAATTGGAAACCAAAGACATCCACCGTCACCACTACAACCGTGTGGCAAAGCTTAATCCCTCTGATATCTAAGATATCTGGGATAAGTCAATGTTCCCCTTAGAGGGACTTCAATGCCTTCAGGCTAAATCATAAATTTATTATCCCTTAAATCAACTTCTATTAATTATACCTACAAAAATGAACAATATTGGACACCTTGATACTGTGTATTTTGACCAATCTTTTCTCGACTTCTTACCATTTTTTACCAGTTTCATTATGCAGTATTTTAAAACATTTAGGACTCTCGTCAACCTCATAAAGACGCCTTTCGAATCCCCTGTTTCCCGGTTTGAACATTATCTTGCCCCAGAGGTAACATATTTCAAATAACAATAGTTCTTACAGTTGATTTTCAAACGGAAAATATTTCTATTAAAAAAAAATCATTCATTTTCGCGCAAAACGAAATCGAAACTAATTTCCTAGCAAGGCACCACTTTATTGTTATATAATTGTAATCTTTACTTATAGCAAGATCATTTCTCCGCAATAAAACTTGAAGTAATAAGACCATTAACAGAAGGAAATGAAATCAAAAGCGTTCTAATACCGAATGAAATTATTCAGGAAACATGTGTTGTTTAATGGTCGTTAAAAACCTTTTTCCCATGTGGGATCTCGTAAACAGAAAAAAATAAAATATTAATATTATAGATAGGTATTATAAAGAGATTATAAGTATAAAGAGATTTTGAATGTTCAAGTCAGGAAAGGAGCAAATATAGACACGGATCACTACTTGACTAGAATCAAACTTAGCTTAAAACCTCGAAAACTTATTCAAAAGAGGCTGCTAATACCAAAGTTTGACCCAACGAAAAAAAAACCAGCCCTAACAAAAGAGCTTGATAAACAACCTGCACAGAACTGGCAAGAATTGAAACAAAAAATTATTCAAACAGCCTTAGAGTTGGTACCATTACAAAAACGTAGAAAACTTCCGTGGTGGGATGAGGTTTGCGAGCAAGCAGTATTAAGCCGAAGTAAAGCATTCAAAGATTGGAACAGTCAAAAAACAGCAATAAACTATAACATCTTTTTGGAAGAAAGAAAAGGAACATCGAAGTTAATTAGACAAACTAAAAGAAAATATGAAAACAATCAACTTAATGAAATAGAAAAAGATTTCCAAAAAAATAACACACGAAACTTTTACAAAACATTTAAAACTAAATTAACAGGCTATCAACCGCAGAGCCTATGCTTTCAAAAGGAAAACGGACAATTAGCTCTAAATAACCAAGACAATCGCAAAGAACTTGCGAAATATTTTGAACAAATACTAAACTATCCTGAGCCCTTAAACAAATTAACAACACTAAAACCTAAACAAACCTCTAAATTACCACCGAATGAAGATGAAATAATTAGGCAAATCAAGCGGCTTAAAAATGGCAAGGCTTCTGGTGAAGATGGACTCACTGCTGAACTTTTGAAATCCGCTGGTCCAGGCACAATCAAAGAAATAACCAAAATTCTACAAGAAGTTTGGCGAACCGAACGGATTCCGGAAGATAGGAAAGATGCTCGAATCCATCCACTACATAAGAAAAGAGATAGAACGGATGTAAACAACTATAGAGGGATATCTCTTCTCCCAGTTTGTTACAAGATTCTATCTCAATGTCTACTAGACGGAGCACAGGGACAGTTAGAACCTAACATTGGTGAATATCAAGCAGGTTTTCGACCGGGCAGATCCTGCCCTGAACAGATCCTGAATCTGAAGTTGATTCTAAGACATCAAAAACTGTATAATAAAAATCTCGTCTGTACATTTGTGGATTTCAAAAAAGCATATGATTCTATTGACCGCGAATCTTTATTCCGAATCTTGAAAGAACAAGGACTAGATCTGAAAACGCTGGCAATTATTAAAGCAACGTTAACTAACACAAGGTCAAAAGTTAAATTCATGGGTGAGATCTCAGAGCCCTTCGAAATTAAAACTGGAGTGAGACAAGGGGATGGACTCTCGCCACTCTTATTTAACTGTGTTCTAGAAAAAGTAATACAGGAGTGGCGTGAAAAAAAGTCGGCCCTGAATATTGACCAGCCCATTAAACTGGGGAGAACCAACATCAAAATTGATTGTCTGGCATTTGCTGATGATCTAGCAATTTTAGCTCAAGATTTATTAACGGCACAGAAACAGATTGAAATCCTAAAAGAAGCAGCAGAAAATGTAGGACTCCAAATTTTTTTTGAAAAGACACAATACATGACCTGCAACAGACTAAGAACGCCATTTCTAAAAACAAAATATGGTAACATCAGATGAGTCTCTCAATTCAAATATTTGGGTGAAATAATCATGGAAAATGGGTTAGAAAAAGCGGCCAATAAGGGTAGATGTCAAAAAATGGAAACGGCATTGAGACTTACACAACAATATTTACAACAAAAAAGGCCTATCTAAAAACACAAAACTGAGACATTACAACACAGTTATTAAGCCAGAATGTCTATATGCTGCAGAAACGCTCATTTTGAATAGAAAGAGGGACATCGAGGACATTGAAAAGAAGGAAAGAAAAATCTTAGGCCCCTTAAACAAATAAATACAACAACATACCGACTTCGAGAAAACCAAGAAATCAAACAATACACAGATATACATAGCGATATGAGAAAAAGAAGACTTAAGTTTTCCGGACACATAAAACGGATGAATCCGAGTAGGTTAACTAGACAAATAGTCGAATTTTATGAAAATAGGAGTAAAGCTAAAGTAGAAATAATTAAATGGATTGCTGCAATTAAAGAGGACCTAAGATCAGCAAATATTACACAAAGTGAAATTCAGGATAGAGGCTGTTTCAGACACAAGGTTAACGTTTGGAAGGTTGGCCAGAGAGAAAAATGTAGGAAGACTGGAACAACTTGGTCTGACGAAAGGAAAAAAGCTCATAGCGAATGAATGAAATTAGTATGGGCACAAAGGAAGGCTAACAACATCAAACGCCTCTAATTTTACTTCGCGTGGTCCACCAGGGCTCATACGTGAATAATAATAAAATAATTATAGATAGAATTAATATCTATATATGACTTTCATTAGAGAGCAGAAGAAAGACATTCCATTCGCTATACGAGGTGGGTAAATAAAGTAATGAATATTTTTTTGGGTTGTGTTGGGTGTAGAACCCAACTTGAATGAAATTCATAACAAATGTTTAATGAAATAATTTCCTGTCAACATTTTCACTTTTTTAATAGGTGTTTCAGTTCATAATGTCGATTTGGAAAAGTATATAGACCTAAAGGGAGACTACATTGAAAAATAAAAATAAATTTGTGGAAAAAATTACGGCTTTATTTCAAACATGGGTCCTTATTGATCAAGTCTCGTATATCAGACCGGGGATTTATTGACCGATGTGTTATACAAGGGCAGGTTTTTTATTTAGAAATATAGTTTCTATTAAAAACGATTACTGAAAATTGTTCAGAATTTATAGTTTCTTTAAAAAACAATTAGTCCGAGAATTTTTTTAACATTAAATAATCTGTTTAGACTTGGAATGTTCAAGTTTTTTTGATGCAATACATAAACTTTTTTGTTTCCTCAGTATATTATATTTATTTACTTTCTACTTAAATATTAATACTTAACTAAAATGAAGATTTTTTTAAGCTACTAATTTAGAACAATGTAATTGTAAGCTGTATTTTTTATTGTTCCTTCGCGAACAATTCTCAGAACAATGGATGACCTGTTACAAAATTTTCTCTGATGTATAAACCGCGTGTACGTTACGCATATACCCCTGGAAAGCGAATAATTGTTTATTGTTTTCATTTTCGCCAATTGTTTCGAAACACAGCTAATCGACATTATAATTAGAGGCGATGTTCTGTGTGGTAACCTTGAACTTGTTGAACATAAACGTTGACAATTTTGTACATGACTAATGTTAAATTATTTTCTCTGTACTTTCTTTTACTGTAGTTAGGAAGGTCATTTTAATGATTTTAAGATTTATTATAGAGTGTGCGTTGAATTTTTTGGAGTCTTTCTTTATAAAATCTATTTTTTTTTACTTCGATATATTTCTGTCTTGATTACGATGTATTGGGTTGTTCGCAAAGTTGGAAGGGTTTTTTTTAAGGGATAGAGAGACCCAGATAGTTTATGAAAAGATTTATTTAGTTTATTGTGATTTAGCCTAAATGCATCTTAGATATCTTAGATACCAAAAGGATTAAGTGCTGTTGGGGCCCTTTCTATGTTCTCGGGCCACACGATTGCAGTGGTGACGATGGATGTATTTGGTTTCCTGTTGTCCAAAAACTTGCGAACGGTTCGAACTGATCCAAACAATACAGCCTTCTGCATGGTTCTAAAAAGGTGATCTTTGATGCACAAAGTTTTAATATTCTTTATCAGGCTCTTTGGAATGATTCCAGTTGATGACATTACGATCGGTATTGTTTCCACGCACTTCATATTCCATTGTCACCTGTTCTTGAAGCTCGTTATATTTCAAACTTTTTTCAGTGTTTTTTAACTAGGTTATTGTTGTTTGGAATAGCTATATCTATAAAAGATGTTTTTCTTAAAGTTTCATCAATGACAACAATATCGGGTCTGTTGTTATTTAATTTCTGCTCGGTAAGCACTCTTCGATGTCAATATATTCTGTAACTATTGTTCTGCAAAATTGTTTGCAGATTGTAATTGTAGTATGGGACTTTTTATGATTCCTTTAGCTGTAGTATTATTGGAAATTCTTGATGAAGGATCTGTTCTACTGCGCCATGCCTTTCTTTATATTCTATTGCTGCAGATGCTTGACAGCATAGTTGCTGGATTGTCTCGGAAACCCGGCAGTTCCTTAGTTCTGTCCCGAACTATATACTTGAGGTCATTTCTGGCAGGTATAACTTGGTCTTGTATTGCCAGTAGGAAACCCTCTGTCTCCGAAAGTATCTGTCCAGCAGTCAGCCAGTAGTTCGACGCTAATATGTCGACCTAGTGACATCATTCAAATGTCTCCCATGCAGAGGCTTTTGTCTCCATGATTATAATTTCTCAAGTTCTGTTTTCGCATAGACTTGGACTTGACCTTCGTTTACTCGCAGTGGTGTTAATCCATCAGCCTGCCGTACAGCTTTATGTGGCATAGACGTTTCCGCCTGCTTCAAAAAATATTTCCGACGATTTCTTATTTGTTGGTGCAGTTGTTTACTAATATCGACTAATCCCCTACCGCCTTATTGTCGCGGCAATGTTGTACGTTCCACTGCACTTCTAAGGTGGTGTTTCTACAATTTTATCACCAATGTCCTGATCTTACGTTGCAAATTTTGCATGTCGGTTCCGCCCCACTTCTAGGGTAGTGTTTCTGCAATTTTCTCAAAAGCATTGTTCAACAGTTTTTCTCTATTGATGTTTACTATTTTCCTTCCACTATTTTTTACTTCCACTATTTTCAACATTTGTTGCAAGGCTTGTTCGATGAGGCAAATAATTTCAGATCGTGGATATAGACCAAATGGTTTACCCGCATAATTTGACCATTGTTTTTCAAACCAAACCCATATTTGGTGGAGTTCAGTCGGTTTGAGATGGCGATACAAAACTGAGCAAATCTTGAAAAATACCTCTTCTGATTGGAATTTCTTCAGTTGTTATATTATGATGACCGAACCTAAGTTGAATTTTGATTCTTCACACCGATATGAAGCTCTTCTAGTAATTTATTATTACTTGATTTATTTTATAGATATTTAAGATTTCTATAAGCCATTCGTGTGGTACAGAATCGAAAGCCTTCTTATAATCGATATATGTCGTATTAATATTTCGTTTCTTGGCATACGCCTCATTGTAAATGACTGAATCAATAATCCATTGTTCCTTGCATCGTATTTATTCTATAGTATAGCCTTTCTGCTGCACACGGCGATGATATTATTGCATTCACAATGTGCATATATTCGATTACTAATGCAAGCCATTATGACTTACATGGAGCGATATTTTGTAGAATCTTGAGTGTTTTGATGGTCCTTTGGTATATTAATAATAACACTATTATTTACAACTTTTTGTCAAAAATTATCGTCTTTACTGACAAACAATCGCAACAAATCTTTTTTCACCCATTCAGTTTTATAATACTTTTTATTTAAACAATTTTGGAGGGAGCGGAATAGGTGGTAGTCGGGGATGCGTTGTCTGACGAGTAAGATGAATGGAACAAACATCCTAATTGAAACTCAGTAATTTAACTGAATCCTGATTGAAATGTGTGGTCATGCATTATCGTGATGAAAATCAATGTCTTTCCTGTTTGCTAATTCTGGCCGTTTTTCTTCAATTGCTTCCATATCTCCATATTCAGTACTTTGCTAAAACAGTAAAGGAGATAGAACAACAACCTGTCAAACACCGTTTCTAACCTGAATGGAGTCACGGATCATCTCGCTGTCATTGACTGTGCATGTTGGGTTATGGTACAATTCTTTACTTATGATTATAATTTTAACAGGTAGCATCATTTCAAGATATTTCGTTGCCCTTCCAATAAATCTCAATAAAAATATTCCTAATTTCTGAAAGGTTTAACTTTTTAATAATTTTGGGATAAATAAAATATTGTTAATTTATGATTAAATTATTATTATTATGTATGACTAAAACATTGTTTATTGGGTTGTGTATTTTGAATTCATTAGTACAATAAAAATAAATAAATTTTATCTATTAGTACAATAAAAATTATAACTTAAATTTAATTATACATTTAATTCGGTGTCGCTCTCACCGTCACTTTGATCTACATTAATAATAAGTGGTTCTATATTATTAGTAAATGATACATAGGAATATCCTAACATGATTAATCGAATTTATCTAACTTTCTTTGGGAATACTATCTACAACCTTCCTAATTAATGTTGCAGCACTTGCACTTAGAGTCGTAGAAATGTTTTTTGCTCTAACATTGGATTTTATCTGATGCCACATATACTCAATTGGATTAAAAATACAGTAATACGGGGGAAGGTATGTCCCATATCGGCAGCAATGGTATCACATACATATTCCTTTATAATTTTAAATGTTAAACTTGAAGAGATTTACCACTAAACACCAAATCACTTTTTTTGAACTGCACGACGCACGTTTCGCTAACCATGTTAGCATCATCAGGAGAGGATTTAATCAGAAGAAGATTAAATCCTGATCCATCCACTAACAATAATTCCATATACATATTTTTTTTTTTATAAATAATTAATTTTGCATATTTTTAGTAGACAATAAAATTAAAAAAAACATAATTGAACACATGAATAAATAAGAAAAGTTTATTTAATATATGTTTCGGTTAGTAATGTCGATTTTGCTAAAAGATGGCGTTGCTAATAAATTTGTTGGTATAGACTAATGATGTCTATGGCGTTTTGGAGAGTAAACATACGCCATTAAAAGCCAGTTTCGTTATTAATTGTCATTGTACAAGCAACATAATTTTTTATAGCTTTGAATATGTCGAATTATGTACCAGAAAAAAGACTTTCTGCGGGGAAGTTCAATAACCTTCTTACGGCTGCTGTAAGTTCGATTGTTGGTTGACGCTTAAGATGAACCCAAAAAAACTTGTGAACAATGGTTTAAAAGCTTTAAAAGGGGAGATTTTGATATAAAAACGAGGAGCATCCAGGATTGCCGAAAAAGCTTAAAGATGCAGATTTGCAAGCATTATTGGATGAAAACTCAACTTATACGCTGAAAAAATTAACAGAAGCATTGAATGTTGCCCAATCCACCATTTCGAACGTCTACATGCATTGGGAAAGATCCAGAAGAAAGAAAGTATTTTTTTCTTCCTTATTAATTGAAGGAAAGAGATGTTGAAAAGCGAGAAACAGTTTGGGAAATTTTGCTTGCCAGACAGAAAAAAAAGGTGTTTTCAATGGAGTTGTGACAGATGATGGAAAGTGGATCTATTTTGACAACCCAAAGGGCAAAAAATCAGGCATAAACCCAGACTAGCAATCAAAATTACAACCACTGCGCAATAGTATTTGGTGGGATAGAAGGGAAGCTGTTTATGGTGAAATTATTACTGGCGATCGCTACTGATAAGTATTAATAAAATTTGAAGGAAAAACGAACAGAATACGTCCACCGACACGATAAAGTAATTTTTCAATATGACAACGCTCGGCTCCCTGTTACATTCTTACGAATGGTCTCAAAAAACTAAAAGTTCTTTTGGCGGAGAACCCATTCTTTGACTTACTCCAAAACCATATGTTACAATCTCTTAGTTATGTTGGTTTTCTATTTCAGCCTGACGAACCTGGTGTTAAGATACTCTCCGAGTGCGTCCTTTTAGCCCACTTCAAGGAAATTCAAGGTGTTCTGGAAGAAGACGAGCTGATCCGAACCCTAGAAGCCAGACCTCCAAGTCCATGCGACGTTATCTTCATCAATGACAACATCCTGATCGACGGAAAATCTAGTCTCACTCAGTCCAACTCTAAAAGAACCAGGGTAAGTGATGTTTTCTTTTAATAACCTGATGTGAAGCAAGATAACCATGCCCCATTTAGGTTCAACGAAATACCATATTAGTCATAACCCACATTGTTTTGTTATCTGACACGTTCCAAGTCATGAACCTGATGGGTTAATGAAACAGTAATAGCTACGTTGTATTTTTTTTTAAAGCACAATACATGGTAATTATGGATAATTTTTGAACTAAAAAAACAAGGTCGTTAAAAAGACCTTGCCTGAATAAAAAAAAAACTGGTATTATTGATAGTGCTATCTAAAGTTTTATTGTAAAGCTATCAAACATATATAGTTAATATAAGGATTATTATTGTGCAAATCTCGCGACAATTGATATCGGTTAACCTTATTTTCGTTTTGACGCGATTAGATTATAAGATACTGTCATGGTATATTTATAATTAGATCGTGTACAGAAGTGGCGATCTCACAGTTGGTATAATTATTTCGAATACTGAAAGCTTCATGCAAATATTCTAAAAATCTGTTTCTTTTCGGATGAGTCACGTCCAAATCGATAAAAGTAGTCATGACATTCAGAATGTTAATTTTTTTTCTTTCTGTCTGGTATTACGAGGGTCAGTGCAAAAGATTTGAGATATTCCAAACCAAATGAGTATGACTATGTTGAATTCCAAGGCAATAGTAAAAGATCGACAACACACTACGACTGGGCGATAGAGTGGCACCAGTTCTGTTTAACATAGCATTGAACAAAGCCATCAGCGAAAGAGACTTAAATGGAACAATGATGAATAAAGAAAAACACATCATAGGATATGCAGATGACCTAATTATATAAGTCATCTGCGCATTTAGACAATCGAAAAAATTATTAAGACAGACATATTATCATCTGAGTATTGGGGTGTGTCAAGTCTACTTTTTAAAAAATACCAGCTTGAAGCATATTTAAAAGTGAGCTTGGATGAAGTATTTAAGGATCTTCAATTTTTTCGTTCTTAACGAACATTGAAGCAAAACTAAAACGTTTGTGACGTTATTATGGTATAGCTTTCACGTCGGTATTGTCAACGGTTTCTACCTGTATATATATACTAAACTTGAAGAGATTTACCACCAAACATCAAATCACTTTTTTTTAACTTCTCGACGCACGTTTCGCTAACCATGTTAGCATCATCAGGAGATGATTTATAGATTAAATAATCTCCTAATTAAATTTGTTCAAAAACCCAATTGTACCCTCTCGAAGAGGTCTCTGTACAAATATCTCGATATTGTAGATTATGTGAAGGTTTAGCGAACCGAAAATCGAGTACTAAGGGTAATCGTGAAATAGCAAATAGGGGATAGCAGAAAGAGAGATAGACTGAGTGAAAGACTGATGGAAGCGGGGGCAGTTCTGGATCACGCTGTAAAACTAACTGGTACATTTATCCAATATGCAACCTTAGAAGCAAAAAATGGAGAACTATGGTGAAAACTAGTCCAAGAAATACCAAGAAGAAACAAGAGTTCGAAAAGTCGCACTTTTTGGAAAGCATAAAAGTTGGAAAATTTAGACAAAGTAAATTTATAATACCTTAAAAGATTAATCGATTTTGGATCTCAATAATTTGATAATATCGAACTTCTCACTCTATTCTCATATACTTCCTTATGTTCTTCATTTTTTTCTACCTATTTAATTCGTTGTAATTACCAGTCATAAATGCAATTATTTTCTAGAACAACATAAGTTTTTACTGCAAAAAGAATCAGAAAATCAACTGTTTTGTTTTACGGATCGTTCTGCTAGCATATGTCTATAGTTTACGGCTGAACATAAAATGGTTCGCATTTGTCTACTCTGAAGAATGCGGCTTTTGGTTACCGATCTGGTCGTATCTTCCGATAGATTTGCGAAGTTCGTTGTCAGTTACGGTACTATTTTCTCACGTGTTCCAAGCGGTTGACCATAACTGTACAACGATGTACAGGGTGTTGCATAACTCGGGATATATATTTTTTTCATTAATGTGACTTTCGGTCAGTTAATAAGTTTAAATTTATTTATTGTTTTATTGACGTTTCGGTTCAATAATTAACTGACCGAAAATCCTATAAAAATAAAAAAATAATAATATTAAACTGTCACGAATATATATATATATATATATATATATATATATATATATATATATATATATATATATATATATATTAACTAACAACACTTGGAAAACATGATATGAGATGTCTGCTTTTTTTTTAAACCCGCCTTTATATCATGGCCCGATTTTGTTGTTCAACATCAGCCAAAGATCTAACTTTTATGAAGGATAGGAAGGTACTAACGAGATTCTGCTAGGACAAACTTCACAAAGGCACAAATTCTGCATATTTTGTGATTTTAAAGGAAAAATACATATTTTAGGAATTATTGCATATCTAAGCATGTTTTGGGATTTCTGTATTCTTTTCTTAAGTTTTATTGTCGCACGGCGCCGTGTCTGGGCGGTCCCGGTTTGCAGATTGGGTTTTCCCTAATGGAGCAATAAAATAAAATAAGTACAAAAACTTCTATTTTTATTTATTTTCTCATATTTGTTACTATTTTGCCAAGTTTCGAGACTGGTGCCAGTCTAAATTCGTTGCTCGAAGTACCGACGCCTAGTGACTTAACTTATATTTATTCTGTAAACTTTGCTGTTTGTCTGTATTATTCAGGTTGTCGTTTGTTGTAGTCGCAGTTATTATGGTGCAGTTAGTAAGTGCAAACAAAGTGAAAGTGAAAGCAGTGATTATGTCGAAAATACTATGTACTTCTTGGATTAAGCCTTACCCAGAACTTGCTTTGGACGGCGACCAGGTTTTTTGCAAATCTTATTCAAAAATTGTTTCCTGCTCAAAGAAATTTCAAATAGACCAACATATTAAGACGCCGTCTCACGTAGCTAAGGTTAGAAACATGAAGAAGTCTGGGCCCATACAGTCAACGCTGAAGCAGTCATTTGAGATTTTTAAAAACGGAAACCATGACCAGTCAGAACTTAACGTAGATCTATGTAAAACGTTCTTGGCTGCTAATATTCCTTTAATCAAGTTAACCAACCCGCAAGTTAAGGCCTTTCTGCAAAAATATACAAAATTTAATGCTCCAGATGAATCAACATTAAGAAAAAGTGTCGTTGGAAAGGTATTTGGTACCGTGATAGATGAAATAAAAAAAGAAATTGGAGGTAACTATATGTATATTGTTGTCGACGAAACAACTGATTCGTGTGGTCGTTACATAGTTAATTTAATGATCGGAAAACTCACCGAAGAAGAACCTGGAAAAGCTTACCTTATAGCCGTAAAAGAAGTGGAAAAAACAAACAATCTTACTGTTACACGTTTTATTCAAGAAACCTTCAACACATTTCTTTTTACCGAACTCAGTTCCTACAGATAAAATTCTTGTCTTGTTGTCCGATGCTGTGCCGTATATGATAAAGGCAGGAAAGAATTTAAAAATATTTTATGAAAATTTGATTCATGTAACTAGTTCACGGATTAAATAGGGTTACGGAAACTATTAGAGTTTCTTTTCCGTTGGTCAATGACCTAATAGCAAATGTCAAAAAGATATTCATAAAGGCCCCATTGAGAGTGCAGTTTTACAAAGAGAATTTGCCCGGAGTACCATTACCACCTGAGCCTGTCGTGACCAGATGGGGCACCTGGATTCGTGCGGCATTATTTTATGCAGATAATTTTCAAAAATTGAAGGACTTAATCTCACAAATGTCTGGTGATGATTCACAGTGCATCCAAAAATCGAAAGAAATAATTCAAAGTACTGGTGGAACAACAGTTAATGCATATTAAGTGTAACTATATATTTATAGCAGACAGTATTTTGCAACTAGAGGAATTGTGTACAAGTTTACGAGAGTCGATGGATATAATAGAGACATGTGTACAAAATTGCAAAAATATACGAGGTGAGGTAGGGAAAATAGTAGTGGCAAAATTAGAAAATTTGATAGAAAAAAACACAGGTTTCAAGATTTTAAGGCAGGTCGTAGACATAATGTCAGGGAAAACTAAATAATTTAGCTATTGAGCCTGCCTTAGTTCCGAAATTAAAATTTTACCCTATAACATCAGTAGATGTAGAAAGATCGTTTTTTTGTATAAACATTTCCTTAGTGATAGACGCCACAATTTTCTAGTTCAGAACCTTGAAGCACACATTATAACTTGTGCTAGAGGACCTAAGATCAGCCAATATTACACAAAGTGAAATTCAGGATAGAGGCTGTTTCAGACACAAGGTTGACGTTTGGAAGGTTGACCAGAGAGAAAAATGTAGGAAGACTGCAACAACTTGGACTGACGAAAGGAAAGAAGCTTATAGCGAAATAATGAAATTAGTATGGGCGCAAAGGAAGGCTAACAACAACAAACCCCTCTAACTATACTTCGCGTGATCCACCAGGACCCATACGTGAATAATATATATATATATATATATATATATATATATATATATATATATATATATATATATATATATATATATATGCTCAAAAGATAGCTTAGTGGGACCGTGGAGAGAGATATTTGAAAAACAGAAATTTTTCATCCGTACTTCCACGTACCTCTGCTCGTTTCAAATCAGTCGCCATCACCATACCGAGACAAGTACCGCCCAGGACCGGTTTCTGGCCTCACAGCCGTCATCAGCTGGGCTCGAGCTCAACGCAGTGAGACAGCTGAAACGAAACGAACAGAGCAAGACCAAGTCAACTGGTCATATCGATGGCGGGTCGCAATCTCAATGAAACTCGCACCATCCTACGGTGAATGTTCGCGGCAGTCAAAAACTACGCGACACATTCTTCCCACAACCTTGGATGTAGGTATAAGGTTTGCTCAAAAGATAGCGTAGTGGGACCGTGGAGAGAGATATTTGAAAAACAGAAATTTTTCTTCCGTACTTCCACGTACCTCTGCTCGTTTCAAATCAGTCGCCATCACCATGCCGAGACAAGTACCTCCCAGGACCGGTTTCTGGCCTCACAGCCGTCATCAGCTGGGCTCGAGCTCAACGCATTGAGACAGCTGAAAGGAATTATATATATATATATATATATATATATATATATATATATATATATATATATATATATATATATATATATATATATATATATATATATATATATATATATTACAATCTTCGATCTGAGACTGGAGGAATATTAATAATCATTTTTATTAATAAAAAAAGGGCTGTAAATGAAATCTTTCTTAATAACTCGAAAAGAGAATAAGGTTAAATCAATGTCAAAATATACATTTTCCATAATGTAAAGAGATTATTATCGGTTTTTTCCCCTATCATTGGTTTATTTGCTTTACAATCATCTCGAAAAACGAGAACTACAACAATAAGGTTTGGTTCGTTCGTTTTGGTCACAAAAAAAAGGTAATAACCTGTACCCAGTAACGAAGGACACCAGGTACATCGTTTTGTAATGGGTGGGGTTACATTCTTGCTGAGGACGCTTGAAATACCCGCTGTTAACGTCTGATGCATTCACAATGCCTCACGCTACTTTCGTCTGAATAAATGTTCAGTCCTTTTTGTTAAATATGAGATAATTAATTGACTAATGTCAATAACAATAACGATAATAATTTTTAAGTTGTAATTATTTATATTTTTACTAATTTCGGAAAGTTTATAGGAATTTTTCATTATAGCTGGTACAAAATAAAAACAGTTACACGTCATTAAGCATGTGATTAACATTTTGACTGCGCTGTTGCCAAATTGCAATTAAGCATCATAACATATTACTTAGGAATTTAAACTTTAATAACAATTAAAACAATCAACTTTAAATTCAATGCACAATACAAAATAAATGTTGAAAATCTTGCAAGTGTCTTCGATTTAGTACCTCTAGATAGATTCAGCACATGTAAAATGTTTCGTTCAAAAACCATCGACAACATTTTTTTAATATTCGAATGGTTATTAAAATAAAAACATTTTATAATACCAGTGACTTTTATTGATATAAAAAACAATCAAATATCTTAATGCATTTATTTTCATTTATCAGAATCTGAAAAATATTGTAGTCCGGTCGATCTAGACATTCAAAAGTACATAAATTCACCTCAAACTGGAAGTGAGTAAAATTGTTCAAAACATAATTAAAAATAATATTTCAAAATTCCCCATCGTTGCGGTACGTGGAAAAAAAATTGACTCGAGGTTTGACTCGAAGTTTTATCGTAAAATTACCTCAGACAAAAATTGTAGATCATAAAATTATCTATAAAAAAGGTATCAATTTTTCCTAAGAGCCGCCGTTCCTGAGATATAACGATTCAAAAAGTTGCAAGCGTCATAATATGCACGCATTTCCACGCCACCTCTGAGGTAGTGTACTTAGGGCGTTTTTTTAATGTGGTTTCCCCAGTAGGCCTATTCCACTGTTCAGGCTTGATTCAAAATATCATGATGATTGTCTCTTAAGCATATACATTTTGATGCTCCTGATTTTTCAGTGATAATAAGTTTATCACCATATTTTAGTTTTAGTCGCAGCTTAATCGTCCTGTGATCTAAAGTTGTAATTTTGCAAACATTTCTTAGTTCGTTTAAAGTGAACTGACAGTCATCGCTATTTTCTGTGTAAGTAAATATTTCCTCCATAGCCAAATTCGTAGTTTCGTTTTTAGGACGACCGACTTTAGGCCCAGTGGAAGGTTTCTTGAAAGAAATATAGAATCACGATGATACTTAGCTTCAGCAGCAACTAAATTATATTCAAATTGGATTCGCGCAATAACAGCTTCTGCAACATCGGAACGAGTCCGAGCTACTTCCAGAATTGAATCTTTGAATTGAAGTGTATCTACTTGCCTAATTTGAGGGCGAAAATCCCAGGATTTTCTTCTTTCATACTCTTCGTTCAATTCCTTGCCGCAAAATAAGCATAGTGTTTTAATATAAAAAGCTGATTCACTTATACGTGATCTAGTACGAGGAGGACTTACTGTAGATGTACTGGCTTCTTATTCTTCACGTTGTCTTTTATTAGCTGCAGCAATAGAAGACTTTCAAGTATAATTTTTACGACAATTTTCGTGTATTGTCACAGGTTTCTGATTTTTAAAATATGCTGAAAATTCATCAGCTCGTTCGATACGTGCATTGATTAATGTCTTCATACCGCGTTCAACAGTAACATTTTCACTTTCAGTTAACAATATTTTGACATTTTTATTATAAAACTCAAAACAGCCCGAAATTTGTTAGAATAAACACGTGTTTTCACTATGGAGTGGCGCTCAACACTAACGGTATTTCATTTATTGGTATACCACCCTAGCCACGCACACAATTGAACAGAGAGACAGATATTGTCTCAAGGTTACACTGGTGTATAAATTAAGGGACTGGATTTCATTTTACCTGATAATCTCATAGTTATACTTATGTATATTTTATATTTTAAATGTAAGTTACAATCACCGATAGAAAAATATTTTTACTTATATTACAGCTACAGAGATGTATATTCGCGACGTACTTATGCATATTATGATGCTTACAACTTTTTGAATCGTTATCTCAGGAACGGTGGCTCTTAGGAAAAATTGATACCTTTTTTATAGATAATTTTATGATCTACATTTTTTGTCTAAGGTAATTTTACGATAAAACTTACGATTTTGATGAAAATCGCGAAAACCCCATTTTTTTACCTTTGACCCGAGTCAACTTTTTTTCACCTACCGGCACGATGGGGAATTTTGAAATGTTATTTTTAATTATGTTCTGAACAATTTTACTCACCCCCAGCTTGATGTGAATTTATGTATCGTCACTCTTGTTTTTCTGTCTAATTTGACCGGACTACTGGCCGAAATCATTGCTATTAGTTGCAGTATTTTATTATTTCATTTTCTGTATGCTTGATCGTATTCTTCCATATCTCAGGGGTAATAGTGTGATGTGAATCACGCCACATGTTTATACAGTCTTGCAGTGTTACCATTTCTATCCATATGTTTATTATAGTATTTTTTTTACAATTCCGCATATAAGTTCAATTGGATTGAAAATGCAGTTGTATGGAGGCATACGTAAAAGTTTGTGCTCATATTGTTCTGATAAGTTTTCTAATAAATATTTCCGTGCTGGTTTATTTCTGTAAAGAAACCACTTAGGAAATATATCAAAATAATAAATTGGGTTGCGGTACGTATTTTGCTACAATTTGTAATTGTTCAGTTTTAAACATTCCGATTGAAAACAACCTCAAAGGGTAACAATGGACCATTATTGCTTTGTTCTTGTTCAAAATAGTGTATCCGAGATGCTACAAACTCTTGACAACGACTATTTGATTTGGCATTTTACAGGAGCGAATCTGACAATTACAATACTGTGGTAGATCTTAAAAGAACTGTTTTCGATCGTAAGGTAAAACATGAAAGTAAACGTCCAGATACAAATGGGATAACTTCGCATATGCTGTCAACCGAATCCAACTCTAAATTTGAAATTTATTAAATACATTCCATTTAATTATTTTATTATTTAATTTATGTAGTGGTATTTCTACTGTTCTTCAATAGCATCATCGATGACCTGCAACTGTTTTAGTTTTGTACAGGTTATAGGACGGTCGTGATGCTTTGGAACACGACCCAAAGTCAAGACGGCCAAAAAACAAACATCGCTATGAGTTGGTGGAAAAAATGCGTGAAATGATCGCCCACGATGCGAATTCAACTGAGTGGGGAAATGAAATACTAACAAAGACATGATTCACAAAATTTTGACTTCAACATCCTCCATATTCGCCTGATTTACCTCCGTGTGGCTATTTCTATTCCCGAAACTCCAACTGGCCATGAGAGCAATGTTTTATGGCAGTGTTACACAAGTTCAACAAACCGTGACAAGGGTCATTGAGACGATTCCGGAAAACAACATAAAAAAATCTACGCTAGCTAATTTAGATTGTTTATGTTCGAATTCGCTTTGGTTTGTCTTCGGCAACATTATGCTTTTTCATTTCAAAGATGGCAAGAATGGTGTCCAAAGAAAAAGCAAGATTTGTGGCGGTTACAGAGAGGGTTCTGTCGGAGAGACCACGGTGCAAATTGGTTTGGTCCGTTCAGGGCCGGATATTTTGACCTGGAAGACCGGTATCGTTCTGGCCTACAAACACTGATGTCTAGGACATAATAGCCCTAATAGCCCAAGATCCACGCAACAAGATATGAGATATTTCGCGTGAAAATATTCACCAAAAAAACCAGATTTATAAACAAACAATTTCCTACATAATGCATTACGAAGATTTTGTTCAAAAACTCAACAAACGTCACGGATCAAACACTATATTCTCCAGAGACGGTTCCGTGTAAATTTTTCGCCAACTTCCGAACCGAAAACTCTTTGGCAAATCCTTCAGCATTTTCTTCCATCTGATTTAAAGTTTCAAGAACGCTAATGCCATAACTAATTTTAATTTTGAAAACAAAACAAAAGGAAGCGTTTATCGTTAATAATAATTAACCATGTCCTTCGTTAAACAAAGGAATTCTAGATTGAAGATATCGAATTTATACATAAACTCAGGCTGTAGGATTTACAATGCTAATCTCATAATGTGTTTACTTAAGTCGATTAAAAGTAAATTAAAAGATATAATGAACGAACATCGAAAATACGAGGGAAAAGTCCAAATGCTTTTTTAATGGAAAGTTGCTGATTTTTCAAGTTGGTATACTTATCGCTCCATACACTTCACCCAACCAATTTGGTATGCTTTCCAAAAAAATACGACTTGTCTAACTCTGTAAAATAATAAAATCTTTTAATCTGTACTAGTCTAATGATCTGATCAAACTAAGGAATAATGCAAAAAAACAAATGCTGCCCCTGAATACGGAAGAAAATAAAAATAAATTCCAAGGACTTAGAAGTAGAGTAAAGAAACCGAAAACTCATTCGGTGAAATAATGGTTGTACGTCATCAAAATCTGACACACTCACGTTGCAATGTTGCCACATCAACACCAAAATACCCTAACTTTGGCTTTTGTATGATCGAAAAAACTGTAAATGAAAAACTAACACGAAAAGTTTTTCCTTTAAAAGTTTTAATCAAAAATCAGTTTCGAAACTTCTGCTTGTGAACATAGCGGCTTTTCATTTAGTTCAAACAAAGTTTAATTATACACTATCAGTAAAACAACTTTCAACATCTGAATCGCTGTTCAAGTAAATTATTAGGGGATTAAGTTCAATCTCTTCTTCTGTATGTCTGATGATGTTCATCCAGATACTGTTGATAAAGCTTCTTTCCACATGTCCCAACAGTTATCAATCGTCCTTCCATCTCGACCTATATGACGATTGTAATAATTTTTGGCCACCCCTCATATCAATTCTGTAGAATTGAATATGCAATGTTAAGGGGGAAGACGTAACACTTTGTGGCCATACTCTTTAGCCATATGATCTGTCACATATTCTTTTTTAGACTTGTTCCTAAAGAGAACATTATGAAACAAACCTGTCTCTTTAATTACTGCTTACCGAATAACGGTTTGCAGCAGTTCACTTTTCCACATAGTGTTTTCGAAAGGAAGATTATGCTTTTTCGGTCATTTTGCAATTTTTGGTTTTGTCCATGCACTAGTTGGAGGTTTATCCATCAGTGTACTGTAATATAGTGTATTATCCCTGACAGTAATTAATAGCTCCACCAAAATTTTCAACGGCTGGTTTTAAAACCAAAACGGAAAGTTTTGTGAAAGTGTTTTAGAAAAGAAGACTAATTCGGCCTCTGGAATAAAGCCATTCTTGTTCCCAGCATGAAGAACAATATATCTGCAACAACATGTTATTATTGACAGGTCTTAAAATCACTATTCATGACAATATAACTTTAATGGTCTTTAATATCATTCACCATTTTCCATCAACTTTTGTAGTCTTTACGCTCCTCTTGTTATCCAGGGGTGACTCAAGGTCCCATTTTGAAATATCCATGTTTCATCCAAATGAACAAAATCAAACAGAGATTGGTCTTTGATATTTTGATACATATTTAAAAATTGGATTTGTTTAAAGGCAATATCGGGAAGTTGTATCAGGCCCTAAGTGGATTATCCTTACTCCACTCCAAGTTTTACATCCAACAAAGAGCTGCATGTTCTTTAGTTTTTCATGAATATTTTCAAGATTAACCGTTTGTTCTGAAATAGTTCAATAAAATTTGATTGTTGCCTTGGCTGTATGACACGTAGAACCGTCCTGTTAAAACCACATTCCCTCCAGATCAATACCATTCACATTCTGAATTAAATAATCAATAATCATCGCTCTGAAATATTCCTCATTAACGGTAAAGTGACTTCCAGCTTGAATTTTAAAAGAAATATTCATCTATCCTGGTCTATTTCATTGAATTTCGACAGCCAATGGTCTGTTGTGGTAATAAAATCATTTAAATAATGATACAATCGCACAGAAAATCTCTTGGCTTTTAATTAAATAAAAATCACACGGTTTTAGATCTGGTTTCTCGCGACGTAAACGATATTGTAATTGGTGGTTTTTTTCTGGATGTTGCTATCGCCGAATTATTGTTATTGGTAAAAATCACTCGCTTCTTATCCCCTCTGCGATATTTGCATGATTAGACAACAGGTTTCGCAAAAAAATACCACCATTAAAAGAATTAGTGTACCAATCGGACCATAGATTAGCAGCAGCCATACTATTAAAATGCCTCATATTGCGATTGTCTTACACAACTGTTCTTTGTTACTAGACCGACGAAAACCGCAGTGTTATCGCGGACCAGCTTTTGTTACACGTTTAGAATGTTTTTTTTCGATTCTTTCCTCATTTCAATACTACAAAATTAAGTCCTCAAATTTCGATCTACTTTATTAATGCGGAATTCTTCCGGGTACATTGTGGCTTTTTTGTATTGGTCAGTATTAATTTTAATAATAGATTCTGAAGGTTTAAACCACAATCTCTCTGAGTAATGGTGGAGTCTTGACAACATTTAACCATAAAATAATTATCGTTAAAAAAAGTTTCATTATAATGCGTATGTTTATTTAGAGATGGCGCTTATATATATATATATATATATATATATATATATATATATATATATATATATATATATATATATATATATATATATCCATCCATATATACTATATATGGGTAAGTATATATTCATATATACAACCCTCAAGTGTGCTAACAAAAACTATACATTAATCAATGCACACCTCCCAGTTAACGAAGAAAATAAATCTAATCCATTTTAAGAAGAAAATATCAAAACAAAAGACCTGGAGGTGCCCAAACACGTACATGGGTGAATTTCAAATTGACCATGTTGCCATTTCGTACCCCAATTATAAAGAGATTTTGAATGTTCAAGTCGGGAAAGGAGCAAATATAGACACGGATCACTACTTGACTAGAATCAAACTTAGCTTAAAACCTCGAAAACTTATTCAAAAGAGGCTGCTAATACCAAAATTTGACCCAACGAAAATAAAACCAGCCCTAACAGAAGAGCTTGATAAACAACCAGCACAGAACTGGCAAGAATTGGAACAAAAAATTATTAAAACAGCCTTAAAGTTGGTCCCTTTACAAAAACGTAGAAGACATCCGTGGTGGGATGAAGTTTGCGAGCAAGCAGTATTAAGCCGAAGTAAAGCATTCAAAGATTGGAACAGTCAAAAAACAGCAATAAACTATAACATATTTTTGGAAGTAAGAAAAGAAACATCGAAGCTAATTAGACAAACTAAAAGAAAATATGAAAACAATCAACTTAATGAAATAGAAAAAGATTTCCAAAAAAATAAAACCCGAAACTTTTACAAAGCATTTAAAACTAAATTAACAGGCTATCAACCGCAAAGTTTTTGCTTCCAAAAGGAAAACGGACAATTAGCTCTAAATAACCAAGACAGTTGCAAAGAACTTGCGAAATATTTTGAACAAATACTAAACTGTTCTGAGTCCTTAAACAAATTACCAACACTACACAAACAAACGCAGATTCATTACCACCGAATGAAGATGACAGAGCACAGGGACAGTTAGAACCTAACATTGGTGAATATCAAGCAGGTTTTCGACCGGGCAGATCCTGCCCTGAACAGATCCTGAATCTAAAGTTGATTCTAAGACATCAAAAACTGTACAATAAAAATATTGTCTGTACATTTGTGGATTTCAAAAAAGCATATGATTCTATTGACCGCGAATCTTTATTCCGAATCTTGAAAGAACAAGGACTAGATCTGAAAACGCTGGCAATTATTATAGCAACGTTAACCAAAAGAGCCAAACCAGAGCCCTTCGAAATTAAAACTGGAGTGATACAAGGTGATGGACTCTCGCCACTCTTATTTAATTGTGTTCTAGAAAAAGTAATACAGGAGTGGCGTGAAAAAAAGTCGGCATTGAATATTGACCAGCCCATTAAACTGGGGAGAACCAACATCAAAATTGATTGTCTGGCATTTGCTGATGATCTAGCAATTTTGGCTCAAGATGTATTAACGGCACAGGAACAGATTGAAATTCTAAAAGAAACAGCAGAAAAGGTAGGACTCCAAATTTCCCTTGAAAAGACACAATACATGACCTGCAACAGACTAAGAACACCATTTCTAAAAACAAAATATGGTAACATCAGACGAGTCTCTCAATTCAAATATTTGGGTGAAATAATCATGGAAATTGGGTTGGAAAAAGCGGCCAATAAGGGTAGATGTGCAAAAATGGAAACGGCATTGAGACTTACACAAAATATTTACAACAAAAAATGTCTATCTAAAAACACAAAACTGAGACATTACAACACAGTTATTAAGCCAGAATGTCTATATGTTGCAGAAACGCCCATTTTGAATAGAAAGAGGGACATCGAGGACATTGAAAAGAAGGAAAGAAAAATCATAAGAAAAATCCTAGGCCCCAAACAAATAAATAGCACAACATACCGACTTCGAGAAAACCAAGAAATCAAACAATACACAGATATACATAGCGATATGAGAAAAAGAAAACTTAAGTTTTACGGACACATCAAACGGATGAATCCGAGTAGGCTAACTAGACAAATAGTCGAATTTTATGAAAATAGGAGTAGAGCTAAAGTAGAAATAATTAAATGGATTGCTGCAATTAAAGAGGACCTAAGATCAGCAAATATTACACAAAGTGAAATTCAGGATAGAGGCTGTTTCAGACACAAGGTTAACGTTTGGAAGGTTGGCCAGAGAGAAAAATGTAGAAAGACTGGAACAACTTGGTCTGACAAAAGGAAAAAAGCTCATAGCGAAAGAATGAAATTAGTATGGGCGCAAAGGAAGGCTAACAACAACAAACGCCTCTAATTGTACTTCGCGTGGTCCACCAGGGCCCATACTTGAATAATAATAATAATATATATATATATATATATATATATATATATATATATATATATATATATATATATATATATATATATATATATATATATATATATATATATATATATATATAGAGAGAGAGAGAGAAGAGATATATAGAAGAAGTCGATAGAAGTCGATTTAAGGTATAATAATTTTATTATTATAACATTATAGTACAGTGTTTGGAAATTTATTTAGGAAAAATAATATTGTGGAGATGGCGGCCTTCACGGCACTGGCATTCGAAAATGTGCTCACCCTGCCGCACATACACTCCTGGACAAAATTATCTCAACAACATAAATCATACAAATTGCAATATTTAATTAATTTTAATATTTTTTATGGAGACTGATTACATTAAAAGTTGAAAAAACATTTTCGGATACATTAAAAGTGAATTAGCTACAATATGTCTGTATAAGATTTATATTAAAATTATTCTAACCTAATAAAAAAAATCGTTGAAATTATGAAATGATGAAAGAAAGAAATTAATGGTTTAACAAGAAAGAAATTAATGGAATATAATGTTTCACATTTCTTTTGGGATAATCGCATACATGTTCGATCGAATTCAGATCCAGGCGTTTTGGTGGCCATTACATAATTGGTATACCAACTTGATTAAGATAATCGAGTACCTCCCTAGCCACGTGTGGTCGAGCGTTGTCTTGTAACAAGACAACAAGACAACAAAGTTCTTGTCTATAAACAAGAAAGTGGGTCCAAAAAAATGGCCGAAAGGCATCACATGTTCTACTACAATATTCACAAGATAGTAATCAGCATTCGTGGATCTCGTACGCACAGGAACTAATTCTGTACAAGCATCAAAGCAGATGACACCCCATAACATAATAGAGTCACCGCCAAATGAAATCTTTGCAAATATATTGCAAGTAGCAAATCTCTTTCCTGGTCTTTGCCATACTCGTTCACGACCATCTGATGGCTTCTAGAGTAAGTTCCTACTTTCATATTGTTGCGTTAATTTTGTCCAGGAGTGTATCTTTGGATATCGAGTGGGTCTTATGATCAATGTTCTCCTCTAGTTGCAATATGGTACATGGTTATAACCCCGCAAGAAAAAATCAAGTGGAGTTAAATCTGGACTTCTTGGGGGCCAATTTATGTCACCTCTACGGGATATCACTTTTCCTGGGAATAATTCCTGTAGTTTTTTTCATTTCTTGCACAATTTCAGTTTTATATGGATGAAGACGAAGATTTTTTTTTAAATGACATTCAGTGAAGATTTCTTAATGTGTACCTGGTTACTTCACTTTCGTACCGATTGGGATGGATTTTCTCTAACCGACTCACGCACACGTTCAGTGTTGTTAGCACCTCCGCTTGTTCCTGTAGTTTCTGTTTTATCCATTTCTTCATCAATTTAACACTTGATGCCCCGTTTATGTCGAGTAAATTATACTCGGCCCTATAAAGACGACGAGCTGTACTAAGCGAATTGTTATTTTGATAATACGCGCGAACACAGAAAGCACGTTATTGTCCGATGAAACACTCCATCGATGTAAAGTTAATACGACCAGCGCGTTCTGCGCCACCTAGAAATAAACAAGCAATTAAATATTAACGACATTTCTAGACACTTAGTACAACCACTATGAGTAAAAAATATAGTGGCGTTTTATATTACTCCATAAAACCGTTTGTTTCTAAATTGACATGATTGACAATTAAGTTTCTAATAAAAGTTTCATATCATTTCGTTTGTGAAGTTAAAACTTATGCATACTATGTCGGAAAAATGAAGGAACTTTTTTAATTTAAAGAAAACTACTAGCGCCATCTATTGAAACAATATATAAGCTGAAAACTGTATATCTCCTTTATAAAACGAGACCGTCATTATTAGATCAACGAATTATCAAGTTATAGCCCCTAAAGTGACTGTAGTGTCACCTCGTCAGAAAACTACGATGGAGCACAGAGCTAATATTAAATTTTGTTTCAAGCTTGGGAATTCACAGAAACATTTGAATTAATGGAAAAAGTTTATGGTGATGATTGCTGATCCCGTACACGTGTGTTCGATCGGTCTAAACCATTCCAGGACGCTTTGGAAGACGACCCAAAGCCAAACTAATTAAAAATCAAGAATGGCGATCAGGTTGTGGAAAAAGTGCGTAAAATGATCGTCTACGATGCGAATTCGATTGTGAGATGGATAGCGAAAAGGGATAAAAACCGTTTCTTTTGGATCGTAGTAGTCTGAGTTAGTCTAAAAGCCTAATCAGTTAAAAATCTAGTATGATCCGTGAATTATATGACTTGAATTAGATTGATTCATTTCATCCACCTCTGTAAAACGCTTTCAGTAATTACAAAGTAAAATCTTGCTTGCGGCTACTTTGATGGCATCGTATATTTTGATCAGATAGCGCCCATTTATCTTTCAGTTTCACCCTAGGCCTCCACCGAATATACTACTCGCATAGAAACTACTCTCTCTCTGAGCCCAGCACCAACAAAGCCAAAAGATCAACAACTAGCCAAAAAACTAGTGATGATTCACCGCCCTATATCAGAGGGGGTAGCCGTCCAAAACGCTGTACGAGCTTACGTCCAAAACGCTGTACGAACGCTGCTTAGAGGTGTCCGGGATAAGACATCAGTTTTAGAGGTGACCTACCTCGCACAAGCAGATCCATCAGAAAACCGGTGTCCCTCAGATGTTCAATCAGCAGTTTTCTGCTCTAAAGTTTCTTCAGAGTTCTTTGCTTCCTGAAAATTTATAAGTTAAACCTCCTAACCTAGCTACGGGATAAAAAAACTGATAACCTTCTAACCCAACTCGAGCATTCCCAGCCCAATCAACTATTTTCGGGCCTATAATTGTTGTGGGCTTACTCAGCATAATCTGTATCTGTTTTTTTTTTGTATTTTGTACATTTTATGTATATGTATAAGTGAAGTTTTCATTACATGGTGTACACAAAAAGAAAAAATAATTCAATAAAATACTTTTCAGTGTTTTTTTTTTTGTTTTCGAGTATATTTAACACATTACTCAATAAGTCCTCAGACTGGCGAATAACATACGCTTTTTTTTGCAATTCCAATGCTTTATAGAAGCATTTCCTTTTACCTTCAAAATATCCTTCAGTTTTGGCAATTACCTCTTCACTGGAGCGATATTTCTTTCTAGATCGCATTTCTTTGAGGTCTGAAAACAGGAAATAGTTGCTGGGGGCCAGATCTGGAGAATACTGTGAATCAGGAAGCAATTCGAAATGCAATTCATGCCATCGTTGCCAACAATTTGTACCCGGTGCAACAGCATTTTTTTGTTCATTTGGAACCTTTTTTTGCGATTTTTGCCTTTCAAACGCACCAATAACACTAGGTAACATTCGTTATTGATGGTTTTTACCTTTCTCGAGATAACCCATGAACAACATCTCATAAGCATCCGAAAATACAGAGGCCATAACCTTGCCTGCCAATGGTTGTGTTTTTGGTCACCTTGGACGGCTTTTACCGGATATTCTCCACTCAGCTGACGGCCGATTTGACTCCGGAGTGCAGCGATGGTTCCATTGTCCCATACCGCATGAAAAAATCCTTTTTGTTTCGCTTAAACAGCTTCAAACATTGCGTAGAATCATCAATACGTTGTTGTTTTTGGTGCGTTGTACCGAACGCGGTACCCATATAGATAGCAATTTACGCATTTCTAAATGTTCATGCAAAATGTAAACACTTCCTTTCGATATCTTTATATCGGCTATCTCCTGCAGCTTTACTTTACGGTTTTGCAAAATATTTTTTTTATGTTGTCTGGTGTAACGAGCTCACTTGGGCGCCCAGCGCGTTCAGCATCAGCGATGCTTATATAGCTACCTTTGCTTAATGTTTATCAAGCCATTGTTTTGCTTCAACGGCGTTTTTCTTCATAAAAAAGCAATGGTTAATCAACACACGAAATTATTTGTTTCATTGTTTTAAAAATAACAAAAGTGTTGTCTGGTGTAACGAGCTCACTTGGGCGCCCAGCGCGTTCAGCATCAGCGATGCTTATATAGCTACCTTTGCTTAATGTTTATCAAGCCATTGTTTTGCTTTAACGGTGTTTTTCTTCATAAAAAAGCAATGGTTAATCAACACACGAAATTATTTGTTTCATTGTTTTAAAAATAACAAAAGTGTTGTCTGGTGTAACGAGCTCACTTGGGCGCCCAGCGCGTTCAGCATCAGCGATGCTTATATAGCTACCTTTGCTTAATGTTTATCAAGCCATTGTTTTGCTTCAACGGTGTTTTTCTTCATAAAAAAGCAATGGTTAATCAACACACGAAATTATTTGTTTCATTGTTTTAAAAATAACAAAAGTGTTGTCTGGTGTAACGAGCTCACTTGGGCGCCCAGCGCGTTCAGCATCAGCGATGCTTATATAGCTACCTTTGCTTAATGTTTATCAAGCCATTGTTTTGCTTCAACGGTGTTTTTCTTCATAAAAAAGCAATGGTTAATCAACACAGGAAATTATTTGTTTCATTGTTTTAAAAATAATAAAAGTGTTGTCTGGTGTAACGAGCTCACTTGGGCGCCCAGCGCGTTCAGCATCAGCGATGCTTATATAGCTACCTTTGCTTAATGTTTATCAAGCCATTGTTTTGCTTCAACGGTGTTTTTCTTCATAAAAAAGCAATGGTTAATCAACACACGAAATTATTTGTTTCATTGTTTTAAAAATAACAAAAGTAGCGTCACTTAAAACACAACGACTCAGGAACTAGTAGACAGATTGTCATGAAATTTTGACATGTGACGTTTGAAGGTTAGCACAATCGACTACTGGTAAGGATTTTTTGTAAGTGACGATATCTATATGTCAGACCGGGAACTTATCGACCGATGTGTTAGGCTAGAAATTTCGGTTGCAGCATCTAGTATGGGGTTAATGGTGTTCCAGCTTGATGCCACATCGCCCACAGTGTGTCAAGTAATATTGTATGTTATTATTCACACCTATGTAGATACGCCATGTATAATACCGAAACAACTTCAATCTCAGTAATCTTAAGCATTTCGCTCTTCATTAATATGCGTTTGCTTGAGGAAATGGTTATGTACGTTTACTTTACTATAAATATCGCTAGCATGAATAAAAAATCATTTACTATTAATTTTAATTTATTTAAAATTATTCAAGGTATTTAATTCGTTCGAAATATTCCAATATTTAAAAGGTTGCGAAAAGGTGTTGGATGAAAAAAAACTAAAGCATCGAATATAGATTATATAGGGTCTGTCAATAAGGATTTTTTTTGTTTAGACTGCCAATTTAGTAACTATGTTGACTGATACACGAGTATAAATACCTATTAATTGGTTAATAATATTTACTCATGTTTGGTATAAAGGTATCTACAGTAAACATGACCAAAAGTTTAGATAAAAAAAAATTGGGAACTACTAATTTTCAGAGCTGACAGAATCCCCAGTTTACTGAGACATGTTCCTCATGTATCGTCTAATGAAGGGGTTCTCAAACTTTTTTGGCTACGGCCCTCTTGGAAAGCGAAATATTTAACGGAGCCCTAAAATAATCAAAAACTGGTTTATGTGTATTCTTTATTAATAAATATGTTACATATTAATCAAATATAATATAATGGGAGGTATAAAACTTATATCAGGTCTCAAAAAGTCTCATATCAGGTTCGGCATCCAGTCTATTGGGGTATTTTGTCTTTGTAGTTGCATAGGTTGAGAATCCCTTTTCACACGAGTAAGTTGTTGGAAACGGCAAAAGAATATTCAGGGCCTTTGTGGCAAGAAGTTGATATTCAGTCAGAGAATCAAAAATCATACTGGTGCCTGATGACATTTCTAAAAATGATTCATAAATCTCGCTTGACATACTTTCGGGGATACAAAAGAATTTAGAATCCATAAATTCATTTTAATTTTTGTATTCTGTTCTTCGGGAAAATACGTCTCAAAAGATGCGCGCACAACATTGAGATATTGGACCAATTCTTCAAACATATCAGCTTGAAACGTTTCTGAGTCGTGGAAGACGTGGAACTAGTTCTTGTTTGACGTACCTTGCCAGATCATGAATTCGGCACGAAACAGTATCGTTTGAAAGCGCGCAGTGTAGAAAGATGCTTTGCAGATTTTTCGTCGAGCATACATTGTGTTATGTCTAACACACACGGTTTTATCAAATTCTAGGTCAAATAGGAAATAAACTAGTAAGTAATAAATAATTTTTCTTTGCGGTAGAATACGTTAATAAATTATATGGTAAAAGAAATTGACGTTTTGCACAACAAATAAGGAAGTCAAAAGGAAAGACTTTCCCATTGACCGATTCGGATTATTATATATCGTTCATATGTTTGACAAGAAAAGAATCGTTTACAGCATAACAATATATCGGGCATGTCGTGCACCGGAAGGAAGTGAACGTTTAAAATATCTTTCGACCTTTAACTCAAGCGGACCAGCTTTCTATAGTTCGCTTCCTATATTTGGCAACTCTTCAGTTCGGTTTATTTTTCATTGCCCTACATTATTTCACACGCGTATCATCACATGTACACATACAATATTTACAAATAGGATATCTACGCCTATGATTCTCTAAAAATTATGATGGATATTTATTTTAGACCGTTTTTAAATGAAAATAACAAAAGCATTGTTTTACTGATAACACAGGTTTTTCCATTTTTGTCCATTACGTTGATATTGGTATTTACACATTATTTCAGTTATTTTTCAAATTTCAATCAATTCATTTCAAAACGCCTAGCAGCATGATATCTCATTTTAAAAGATCAAGAGTAATTGCTTTGTTACAACAGGGCTTAAATATAATAAATAAGATATCGAGGAAATTTTATGTTTCTCAAAGTGCTGTATCGAAAATTCATAAAAAAATTCCAAACGACAAATATCGTAAAGGATCGCCCTAGAAATGATAAACAACGATGTACAACAGTTGCACAAGACCGGCAGATATAAATGAGAGCTTGAAGAAATCGTCTGGAATCTACAAGGGAGCTTGTTAGGTTCGAGAGAGTAAATGTTCACGACAAACTATAATTTGAACTCGCATTTTCAAGCTTCCCTCCCCAACCCCTAATTAATTAGTTAGTAATTAGAGATTTATGATGTTTTCTTTTGTAATTTATTTTAAATTCATAATTGGATTTTTATATACATATAAAAGTATATGATATTAAAGATAAATGCTTTGTAAATAAAAAGCCACATGTTTTTTACTCTTGGAGTTAAACTCTAAACTTTAAGCAAACTAAACTTAGATGAGAATTTTTTTTTTAATGCTAACATGGTTAGCGAAACGTGCGTCGAGAAGTTCAAAAAAGCGATTTGGCGTTTAGTGGTAAATCTCTTCAAGTTCAAAATAATTGAAGAAGTAAAGAAAGCCAAACTATTTGCGATTCTGGCTGACGAAACCACCGACATCGGACGTGTAGAACAAGTCTCGTTATGTCTTCGATATGTTGATTTTTCAGATAATAAACACCATATACTTAAAGAGATGTTCCTTGAGTACATTCCAAAGGTCGATGTTTCAGGATCCGGTCTCGCAAATCTTATTATTACAGCTCTGAAAAATCATGCACTTGAATGTTCTCATGTGGTTGGTCAAGGTTACGATGGGGCTGCAGCTATGAGTGGGTATTTGCACGGTACCCAAGCTTATGTTCGCCAAGAATGTCCTCTTGCTCTTTATGTACACTGTAGTGCACACTCTCTCAACCTTGTTATTGCTGATTCATGTTCATTAGGAAATGTCCGAAATTGCATTGGGATTGTGCAGTCTGTTGGTTCCTACTTTCGACATTCTGCTCAACACACTGCTTTGTTGAAAGAAAAAATTCAAGAACTACTACCCGTCGGTAACCAAAAAAGCTTGCTCTCAATGTGTGAAATACGGTGAGTCCACAAACATGAAGCTATTATAAGATTCAGGGAAATTTATTCAGCGATTGTGAATGCTCTCGAAGAACTCCAATTTAATCACACTAAGGAAACATCGCAACAAGCCGCCCAATTGCTAAGTACGCTTCGATCTTCGGATTTTGTGATGTGTTTAGTGATTCTTCAAAAAATTATGAGCTATACATTGTCGCTATCAAAACAATTACGGACAATTGACATCGATCTTATCACGGCATTCAAACATGTAGATGATGTTATTAATGTCTTACAACTCCTGAGAAACAACACTGACGTCGAATATCTTCAACTCTATGAAGACGCAAAGGTTTTACTGGAAGAAAATGGTGGTATATTGCGAATGCCACGCGTCGTCGGAAGACAATTAAATAAACCGAACATTCCTGCCTTGGATGTATGCACGTATTACAAAATTAATTTGTTCATTCCATTTCTTGATCATACAATTCAACAATTGGTTGAAAGGTTTACCAAACATTGTAAAGTAGTATCAACATTATCTGGTGTGCTACCTTCAAATTTTACTGCCAGTTCTCAAATTGAAAAAGCAATTTCCATGTACTCGTCACTGCTTCCCGAAAGCAACATATCAGTGGTTAAAGCAGAACTTGAACTATGGAAAACAGTGATGACAAGTATCTCGCCTACCCCGAAATCTAGTTTCGAATGCCTAGATATGTGCGATAAAAACCTTTATCCTAATATTTACACATTACTACAAATCTTGGCTACCATTCCTGTATCCACTGCTATCCCAGAAAGGTCTTTCTCGGGCCTAAGGAGACTGAAAAACTATTTACGAAACACTACAAATGAAAACAGACTTAATGGTTTGGCTCTCATGAACATTCACTATGGAACAGAAATTCATGCAGATGAAGTAGTGGATATATTTAAAAGAAAAAGCCGAAGATTTCTTCTTTAATGGTTTGAGATTTAGCGCAGGGGAACGAAATTAATTTAACCATTTCATTTAATGTTAAGAATTTTATAAATATGTCGTAATTTTTCCGATGAATATATAGATATTAAATTTCATGTAAGTATATTTTTGTTGTTTTATTTACTTCAAACTACCCCCCCCCCCCCCCCCCACTAAATCCTGACTACACCCGTGGTCAGACAGGTGGGAAAAATGTATAGTTAGCGATGGGCAATACTTCGAATAAAATATTTTGAATCATGTTCATACAATAAACGGGTATTTTCTATACAAAAATTCCGGTTTCATATTTACATACCTGGTAACTACATGATCAGCAAGGCGAAAAAATGATGAAAGGATTCATTTTTTCGGAAGACTAAACAGATAACTATTTTTGAGTCAATTTGGAATACCCAAACAGTAAAATTTGGAATAGGATAAAGCGGGGCTAGTTGAGCAACTTTTCGCTTGATCCCCCATAACTTTAAGAATATGCATCGGATTTAATTGATTCTTACTCTGTTAGGTTCGTAATTTACTCTTCTCCAAAACGTTTAGCGGTGTAAAAACCATCCGAGTACAAATTTAAAAGTTAAAGAGTGGTCGGAAATACGAGAGCGCTTCAAGTAGCTCAACGTACCCCACTAGTGGGGCTAGTTGAGCATGGGTATGGGGCTAGTTGAGCAATGGCTAAAATGGACTTATTACTATATAGAATGACCTGAATACAAAATAATTATAATCAAGAAGCAAATATTTATTTATGATTATTACATACTCATATTGTTATTAAATCTCTGGAAAAATAAAATTAAAATGAAACAAAATTAAATCTTTCCAATCTTTGGATTATTATTACACTTTTTACATTTAAAATTATATATTTAAGAATAATTATAACGCAAATAAATATTAAATTATAGTAGTAACTAATTTTGAGATCAATAATATTGCTAGCTGGTAAATAATCCCAAATTATTAATTATCTTTGTCTCTCTCACAATTAATACAAACATATTTTTTTCAAGTCATCCTGTTAATATTAAATTACTTGGCTGCAGCCAAGTAATTTACAGTCATTTTTTCCTCCTCTACAGCTTTTGTTGCATCACTCAATTGTTGACTAGTAGCTAAACCTTTTGAGGTCTTTCTTTTTATATGTTAGCATCCTAAAATGTAATGATAATCATTAATACAACTATCAATATAAGTAATTTTAATTAGCAAACTGTGTGTAGAATCATCACATGCACAAATTAATTGATGATTATTAATGTATTAACCCTTTCGCCCCGGCACTTTTTGTTTTTGTAAAATTTAAAATAAAACAGATTTTATAATCAATTTATCGATCCTTAAAACGGGAAAAATATTTTAAAAAATTAATAATTAGCGCAGATAGTTAATAATTATTGGGACCCATGTGTCCCATTAGTATTTATTGGTGGGACAATACTGTCCAGGTTGGTTTAGCACACTTACGCATTTTTGCGAAAGTAACTTTCCTTGACACGAAAATAAGAACAGACTTTTAGAATGGTAAAATTTATTTGTAAAAATATAACTACTAAAATATAAAAGTTAAAAAATAAGTGTATGAATGAAAAAAGTTGCATACAAAATTAAAAAGTCAAGTATGGTGCAATAAAAAAACATTTTTTGCAAAGGGCGCATTCGCAAGCTGTACAAAAAGTCTTTGTTCTTGTTTCTTTCCCTTCTGTGCTACATCTATAACACCGCCTTCTTGTTGGCCCTTCTTTCGGTAGGTGATCTTCCACATTCATCAGCTTTGTTTTTTTTTGGCCTTGGTCCAAATTGGCCACAACTTCTTCTTTTTTGTTTACACCGCTGTTTTCCGAAGGCAATGAAGTTTTCGGCTAATGGTACAAGAAAAGACAAGAGAGACTTTTTTTATGCTTCAGGTCTTGAAATATTACCCAGCTGTTTACCACTGCACTCAGCATAAGTTTGTAAAATACTTTTCGCCACCACTTAGTAGACCTTCGATCCAAATCATAAGTGGATACTTTTTGATCGGCCAGGTCTACACCCCCCATGAATTCATTGTAAAAAACAAATCCTTCAGGACATGGAATTTCAATTTTAGAACCATCTTTCATTTTTCGCATAATGGTTTGGGTGTTATTCAAGTGGCAGTTTGAAAGAAGCAAGACATTTTTGGTATCTTTCCACATTACAGCTAAGGATCCTACTTCATTGAACATTTGGATACAGTCTCCTTTATTTTGTAGTGTTCCAAAACTAGGTAGATTCTTTCTGTTTGTCATAACAGGACGGAAGGGAAAGGAGCTGTGTTCATCAAATTTACAGTAGTAAAATATCTGTCAAAATACAGTGTTGTATCCATTGATCGCATCGTACTCGCCAGACGTCTGACGACACGTTCACCCAAAGTAAAGTCTGTGTTTTAAAGTTGAGTTGATTCCTTTCCCGAATACACCTTCACATCATAAAGATAGCCAGTCTTGGAATCTATTCTTTTCCAAAGTTAGGTATTGCTTCATAGCTGAACGACCTTTGAATTTTGCCAATTTTTGTTTCAAACAATTTAAGAGCTCATCAATATAATAAGTTTTAGAAGCATTATCAGGCTTATCTGGCGGACTGAAATATAATTTCGATAAAAGAAATGTGCACCTATCTCTGCTAATTGCTTTTTTTTATAGCGACATTTGCTAATGATTCATTATTAGACCAATAATGGGCAAATGCTGGAACACGATTATATGACATAATCATTACACAACCTAGGACCACCATTATACCTAGCACCACCATTATATCATGTGTTATATTCAATGTGAAATAAACATAAATAAACTTTTAGGAAAAAGTTTGAAAAACACATCGAGTTCGGATGCTCCCCGATCTAAATTCAAGAGTACATGGCCAGGTGTATACTTTGGGACTTGGAATCGAGGGACATGTATATCATCTACACGTTGTTCTCTCCAAATATTAGTTGCGTGAACGACTGGAAAAGGAGGTGTTGGTGTACTTGTTGTTGGTTCTTGTATGTCGTCCCCATTACTCTCCTCACTATCATCCTCAAGAGCATTAAAAATTCTTATTTTTCGGGACATAGTTATTATCAGAGTCGTCAGACGATAAGTCCCCATCATTGTCATCATCAGAATCACATAGCATGGCTATCAACTCAGATTCAGTCAATCTGTAAAAATTACAAATAACTTAGTTTGGATACTAATGGGACACTATGGTCCCATGTACTGATGTACATGGGACTCATGTGTCCCATGTACAAAAAATTAAAATAAAAACAATAAAAACATACCTTTTATCCATTATGTTTTCAGAAATGATTAGTTTGTTATTTTCACACACTTTTTTTGTAAATTATAGAATAAAATTCACCAAAACAATGACTAAAAATGACAACTAAACAAGTGCAAACCAACGACAAAGAAAAATCATAAAGGTTATAATATTATCAGTGCTCATCAGCGTCCATCAAAACAGTGTTGCCACTTCGTTTTCTTGTGGAAGTGTGTAATCTACTGAAATGCACTCGAAACAGTAGGTTTCTGGGACATGGTTGTTAGATTTGAAATGTTGGTGGATGGACATATATGTCCCACTCGAGGCAAAAGGGTTAAAGAAAAAATTGATTTTCTACAATGAACATCTAGTGGTGCTAGTTGAGCAAGCATTAAACGCGCGTTGCTCAACTATCCCCAGTTGAGGCAGCAAAATAAAAATTAGGTTACAAAAAATCATAAGAGTTAAAAATAAATAACCATCTATAATCGAAAGAACAATAATTAAGTAATCTTTATATACTTACGTGGTCCTTATTAAGTGTTTTAATACGAGTATAGCTGAAAAATTATGATAACCTGTAATATTTTGTTTACGCCGAAAAAAAAAACAAAGCGTTCTCTTGTTTTATCGGAGCACCGGACAGCAATTAACAGTCGCGCTCTGTATTCTCCTCCCATAACCCCTTCTTTTCGCTATTTACACTTTTGTTGTAGGCTGCTTAGTTTTCGAGATATTTCCATTGCACAACTTGCCCCTATGAGCTAGCCCCGCTCTACCCTACCAACAGTGGGGTTTAAGCACAGTACTCTATGATGATGTCGTATGCCAAATTTGATTGGAACCTTTGAGCGTTTGGTTGCACTATAAGTGAAAATGATTAATATTTGCCCAGCGATATATTCATGCTCTTGACAATGTTACTTAACCCTAATAGAACTTTTCGAATTACTCTGATTAACAAAACCGACATTGAAAGAAGCCAAACCTAGAAAGGACAATTGGAAAAACGAACCGTTCGGCCAAGGAAAATTGAATTATTTTCAGGTTATTCTCGTGGACACAGGACCACGTTATTAAGTTATGGTCGGAATTAACCTAATTTTCGAAGAAACCGCATCGGTGAAGAAACTAAAATTTGTCACGCTATTTGAAAATTTTTCGATTAGAAAAAATTCCATTGTGAAATCGAATTTCCTCGTTTTTTTTTAATTTCTCTCTATTTTAAATAGTTTTAAACATTCTTATAAAGAAATGTGAATATCGTAAGTTAATTATAATATTTTATTCATTTTTCTAATTAGTTCATTTTAATTAATTAATTTATTTTTATTTAACTATTTTTTAAATTAATTTAATGTAATTATTCTTGATTGATTATAATTGTAATGATTCGCATTGGTTTGTCCTCGAGGTATCCCATCCCAGATTAAATAAATAAGCAAAGATTAATATTTAAAATTTCCACTGTATTTAAAAGTGTATGTATAAAGCTGGATCCACATCAATAAAAATTTGCGTTGTGCGGGCTGAAGGTGTTGTATGTGGTGTGCCTGCGCAGTAATGTAGACGCTCTGACACACAAAAGTCACACACAAATATTGTCGCCGCACAGCACGCACACGAACCATCTGTTGCCCACCAGACAATTCAAACAAATTCTTCCAGTAAATTCATCACACACGCAAAATTTTATTGGTGTGGACCCAGCTTTATACATACCATTTTAAATATAGTGGAAATTTTAGATATTAATCTTTGATTATTTATTTAAAATTAATTTCCATCAAGTATCGGCTACCTTAGTTAAGTTCATCCCAGATTATTAGGATCTGATATCTTAGAATTCCCAATATAACACATCAGTCAATAAGTTTCCGATCTGACAAATAAAACACTTCACAGACAGTTCGATTCATTGGAGCGACATTACTTTCCAGAAAGCATTTTTTGAGGTCTGATAACAGAAAATAGTCGCTGAGGGCCAGATATGGAGGATATGGTCCTAAGGTAAGAGCGCAACAACTCAGAAACAAGTAGACAGATTGTCATGAAATTTTGACAGGTGACGTTTGAAGATTGGCGTAATCGACCACTGGTAAGGATTTTTCGTAAGTGACGTCATCTATATGTCAGACCTGGGATTTATTGACCGATGTGTTATGAGGGGGAATGGATAAATTCAGTAAATCTAGATATTTTGGTGGTCAAGGTAGCCTCCGGAGATCTTTAAGAAATCGAACATTACATCAATCAATGATCTAACAACATGAAAAAAAATGCATCATTTAATCTGATATACCTTCCACAAAAACAAATCTTTTCAATGTCCTGAACTAAATGGATAGTCACATTTAGCCCCTATATATAAAGCAGCAGTTCCTGGAGCATAGACAGTAACTCGTTATACCTTAGGGAGTAGCTTTTCATACCTTAGACGCTACATGATGAACATGTCTCGCTACAGAAAACTGGGAATTATGTCAGCTCTGAAAGACAGCAGTTCCCAACTTTCTTTGTCAGAACTTTTGGCCGTGTTTACTGTAGATACATTTGTACCAAACATGAACAGCTTAAGTTAAGCATAGATACCCAATATGACGTCATGTCGGTGTATTATCTGTTTTATTTTGTAATAACCAACACTTTTTGTTTTTACAGCTCAAGATATCGTTCATTGACGAAGCTGACATTTACGAATATCCATCAGAATCGTCATTACTGGTCGAAAATTCGCCTCTACCTTCGCCACTAGGTAGTGCTGCCCATCTTGGTCATTCAGTCCCATCACTTTCTGGTAAGTTACTCCAAAGTTACTTGAAGTGAGCCTTCTTAAATCTCGTACATTTCAAGCTAATGAGAGATATCATAATTATTAAAGGAAAATTGTTAAGAATACAATGGCAGAGTGAAAAGTTAGATATTTTTCCGATAGATGGCGGTGTGATCGTAACAGTGCTTATATTTCTAAAATATAGCTTCATTTCTGGCTCACATTTCATCTACTACTTACTACTGTGTAAATGATTCCAGTAACCGCAGCCATGTTTAGACATGTATAAATGCTATCCGAGGAATTTCTGCAGTGAATCGTGATTGTTGATGAAACAAGACCTGCGCCAACGAAGAAGCACTAGTTTTGCCAATGAGATGAGTTTCCTTATCAACGTTGGATGGGTCACCTTCCAGACCGCAGTAGCTGTATTTTACCATTTTTCAGATGCCAACGCCTGTCGCCCAGAGGCCTCTCCGATAAGAGGGTTGGACTCCAGTTTTAGGGGTGTACGTGATAAAGTGGATCGCACACCCAATAGGGAACTGTCAAAACAATGGGTTTTACTCAGCAAGCGTGCCCTGAAGAAGGCGAAAACGCTTTCATCCGCCGGAAAGGTCATTGGTACTATGTTTTAGGATTGGCAAGGCATTATTTTCATTGACTATTTGGTAAGCGGAAAGACGTTCGCATGAGAATATTATTGTATTATCAAACTTGGTCAATTTACTGTATGATTTGATGTCGCAGCCACCCTATTCTCCGGACTTGGCCCCTTCTGACTCCTTTATTTTTCCAAATATGAAGAAATGCGTGGCTGCAAAGACATTCACAACAAGTGAAGAGATCATCGCCGACACAGAAGACCCATTTGTAGAGATTTTCGATTTTCGATCAAAAAACAATATCTCATTTAAAAAGTATCTAATTTTTCGCTCTATCTTCATAGATGGTAGAATAATGATGCTCCATCCACAAAGAAAATCATGTATATTTTATTCAGATATACGAGGGTTGCTATTTATTATGCGGAATGATAAATAAAAACAAATATTTATTATTGAAAATGGTTTTATTGTTTTTCAAAATATTCTCCGCACTTCATCCTAACATCACTAACATCCTAAAAAACCCCAGGACAAAGTCGGACTGGAAAATCATGGGATATATAGTATATCTTGTTCCGACTGCAACAGAGCATACATAGGACCAACAAACAAATATCGACGAGAATACAAGAACATAAAAACGACTTAAAAAACAAACAAACCACTTCCGCTCTGTTCCGGCACCATCTTCAAACAGAACATAAAATCAATTTTGAAGGAGCCAAAGAAATAGTGAATATTGAAAACTACAAGGTTCGAACGAACAGAGAAGCCCTTGAAATAGAAGAAAAAGGTGAGCTAAATACGCGAAACGACGCTCGCAACATTCCAAAAGTATGGAAATCCCTTCTGAAAAAAGAAGAAATACGGCAACGTGGCGGCGAAGTAGAAAAAAATCAATAAACGGATGCCCGACAGCGTTGCCGAGCGCCGCAAATAGTCCCGTACTACCCCGATATAATCCGCGCAGTCGCCGGCGAGCCCAACAACCGGTGCACGTCAGTTGGAATCTTCAGTCAAAGCGGACAATGTTTAAAAAAGCCAAATGCGATTTTGGCGAAACGTCGTGACTCTTCACAGAATCAACGGATCGACACCCGGAATGATTTAGAAACATTATCTACCATCCGTGAAGATATTAGATTTAACATATATATATATATATATATATATATATATATATATATATATATATATATATATATATATATATATATATATATATATATATATATATATATATATATATATATATATATATATATATATATATATATATATATATATATATATATATATATATATATATATACATATATATATATATATATATATATATATATATATATATATATATATATATATATATATATATATATATATATATATATATATATATAGATATATAGATATATAGATATAGATATAGATATATATATATATATATATATATATATATATATATATATATATATATATATATATATATATCGAAGTATATAGTATAATAGAATATATCGAAGAAATTTTTCAATTGATATACCTTAGTTGGCAGTCATAGACTCGCAAAGCTCAAGAGTTATTTTAAAAAACTTTATATTTATCCGTTTCTTTTTACAATATATGAATCTTCTTTCTTCTAGGTTCGTCCTTGGCTACATATATACCAAAAACAATAGATAATTTTGAACTGGGCGTGACCAAAACCCCACCACCTCCACCGCCAAGACTCGACCTCACGGAGGTACCAGAAACATCAGACGTCGTGCTGGAAGAAGTGAACAAACCCATCCTCTTCAGCTCTGGAGGGACCACCGACATGCTATTCTGAGACTCTAGCATTCTCTAACTGTTTTGTTTCAATTGACATAATCATTCCAATAAATCGATCTTAACTGTCAATAATAATAACATTCCTTCCGATGCATCGTGAAATTAGAGTATTTTTTACAACATCCAGTATTGAAGAACGTTTTTTTTTCAGTGTTTTCTTTCATATCACATTGCCTTAAATTAATTGTTAGTTTTTTCTTGTGTATATTTTGTACTTTTTTCTATGTGGAAAAAAGTAAATATATTTTTTTATCCCTTAAGAGTATCTGTGATTTAAGTAACTATGTTTAAGTTTTTTTTTTCATCGGAATAAAGTTTTAAAGCAAATAAATTTAATTGCTACTTTAATAAGAAATAAGTACGTTATTTTTTTGCAAATTTAACGGTATAGTTGTTTCGTTTGCTTTATAACTTTATAAAAAAATATTACATATTAAAAAATATATTTTTTTAACGGTACGAGATCCTGCTACACCAGAACGAATTATGTAATAAATATCTATGAAACGTACTGTTTAAAATTAGGCTTTTTGAAGTGTTTACTAAAAAAAAAAGGAAATTAAGTATGTATACGTCATTTGTAATGATTTTTTTTTAAGAATATACACAGTATTTATTACAGTTGAAGTTTAATTTTATTTCTGCAGCACGGACGTAGCCAGGGGGGGGGGGTCAAATCCCCCCCCCCTCCCTCCACGAAATAAGCCAAATATTACCTAATATTATACCAAAAAAATACGATAAGTGAAGATAGTTAAATTAATACATTTGAATTGAATATATATCCGAACTAGTGGACCTTGCGCACAGTAACGCCATCTCTTGTCGAGTAGTATATTTTTGTTCTTTTATTTACTTCAAACTAAAGCCCCCCAAAACTAAATCCTGGCTACGCCCGTATTCTGCAGTGTCTGTATAATTTACAAAATCTGGTTACAAGGTGTTTAAATAAAACAATGAGATTGGTGACGTAGCAACTCATATGGCAATACTGTTGGCGTCCCTTAGGCCGAGACTCGATTGAAGATGAACCTCGCAGCGGAAGACCTACAACTGCAAGACGTAATGAAAATATCCACATAATCTTGTGCATTCTAATGGCGGTGCTAATCAGATTTTAACCACAGAACTGGGAATGAAGATGACATTCAGTCATTTGTATGTCGAGTTCGTATACCAAGAAGTCTGAAATGCCGTTCGTCACGGTCTAGGATGACTAGAACGTCATATCTGTGCAGAACTTTGATTTTCAAATTATCTTATCCATATCCTCATAACAATAGGAGCAGGAATAATCATCTCACGAAAACTTAAACCCGCTTCTTTTTCATCTATAGCAACAGAATTATATTATGTTCAAACCTCTACTTTATGATAGCTCCAAAGACAATACTCGACTACATTCAATCAAAGAAAATCGATACGTATTTTCATCGCCATTTAAGAAGAGAACATATTCCAAAAATTTAGTAAGAGATTGATATTTTTCAATTTGAAGCAAAAAAAGATTGTTATCATGCAGTAGGGACCTATGGATCTTCCAAATCATACATTATACTTAACAGTGTATATACTATATTGATGTTTAATGAAAGACTGTTTTGTCTATATTTCCACTTTATTATTAATATTTGACGCGTTTCGCTAACACTGTAGCTTCTGCAGAACTGCCTATTTTCGATGTTAAAATAGGTATAAATACAAAAAGTTTCTACAATAAAAATATACAGTTTTTAAGAAATCCACACATTTATTATTAATATTATTATGTGATTATTAATATTATTTTAATATTATTTATTGTCTGCAAATTCAGTAAAGGGGACTTGTTCAGGTCTATTTGGTCATTTAGAAGGGTTTTTCGCATCTTTGATACGGTTTATTTCTAAAGTCTCCAGATGGTTTAATTGTTTGCCTTTGTTATGTACATGTAATATTTTAAATTCTCTATTAAAAAGATGGTTCTCATTTAACAAATGTGAAGCATAATTCGTAAAACACATTTTATACGTTGATTCGTATTATAACATATTATTTGTTGATGGCAAAGAGGGAAAAATATTTTATGGGGAAAGTAAAAATATGTGGGATGGAAAAATAGAAATATATTCTTAAATTCTAAACCATATAGATGTTCTAGATTTGAAATAATTCCTCCATTTTACTCTCTAGCGATCTCTACACATCATCCCCTGTCCTTATAATTGCTAGAATATTTCATAAGATAAATGCCCTAGTGTTCCTTGCAGAAATTTTAAGTTTGACCCATGTACTTGTCAAAATTAATACTTCCTTCCATAGCAACACAACTTATTATGACAGGCGTTGTGTACAGAGCTATTTTATAAATGACAACTATATAGCTGTCAAATATGTACAAAACTATTTGTCAAACTAAAAAATACAACTATCAAAAGAACTCCTTGCAGAAAAACACCCATAACTTCATTCTATCTACAATTATTCCATACCCATTAGATGCGGACTAGATTTCATAAAACGATCACACGTCAAAATAAAAAAATACAACTGGCAAAAAAACTCCTTAGTCAAATATCCCCATATATTAAAAAACATATTCTACCTGGAGCTAATCTATTGTTTCTAAACTCTTAGAGTTTTTCACATTAAACACCAGATCACTTTTTTAAACTTCTGCATGCACGTCTCGCCAACCACTTTAGCATCTCAGATCGTTCAATCTGAGGTGAAGTCTCTGTCAAAACGGTTAAATGTCGAGATAAAGAATATAGCTGTGAAATATACCCTTTATTGACAGACCCATCTATTAAGAAAACACATTCTCCTTTTTTATAATTTATATTCAATATATTAAACAACAAATCCATAAATAATATAATATATAGTTAACAATTTCAGAGATCAATTGATAATAATATATCCATCTCAATCAACTGATGATCCGGGCTAATACTGGATAATCTTCTCCTCTGGTGATCTGTATTTCCATTACATCATCCAAGGAAATACATACTTGATGAATTTTTCTTAAAAACTAAAAGGAATTATATACAAATGTACTGTGTATTTGTTATATTCTTACAGTCATAACTTGTTCTTTAGCTGTTTCATCATCCTGGTACACCAGCTCCTTTAACTTTTCCATTTTCCCTGGGGATATTCGTACAAAACCTTCCACAACATCACTGAGCACTCTCACAATAAGATCTCCAGTAGCATCTTTCACTTTGATTACCAAATGATATAAGTTATCTTTTAACACCATTTTTTGAACCACCTCATCAAACTTTGCTTTGATCTTAAACTTGCCCTTACCAATGTTTGGTTGCATCTTCTTTAACTTCTCAATGGTCATAATATTGATTTTTGGAGAAATATTTGGTTTTGATACAGGTTGATCATCATCAAAATTTACATTTGGAGTTTTTGGCAAATCTTTCTCAACAGTTTCAAAGTTAATTTTATTCTGGGTCAGTTTTTTAGATGGAGGTTGATTTTTTAATTCTAAACTGGGGGAGGGATCTAATTGCCCACAAACTCTTTTCAATTTTGGGGAATGTATATTAGGAACCTGGGTACTGCTCGGCATTTGGGCCATCTCTTCATCAATATTATCCAGATGAGCATCAATATCAATATCATCAAAACTCTCATCATTTAAAATAATAACATCTTTTGGAACATTTTGTACTGTTGCAGGTTTTTTCTCAACTACAAAGGAATCTTCCAAATGATTCCAATGTTCATTCAATAATTCCTCATCAATTTCATTTTCTTTGAAAAGATCTGGTGATTTACATTCTAATTTTTGTTTTGAAGAAGTTGCCTTACTTAAACTAAGTTCAAGCTCTTCGAAGTCATCGTTTTGCAATTCTTTTAAAAGTTCCTCATCTACTTCTAATTCAGGGGGAATAGCTTCGGTAATTATCTTTGGTTTGGAAATGTTTTTATTTAAAACATTTTTATTTTGATTTTGATACTGTTGCTTTACATTATGGGTGGTAACTTTGTTGACTTTTATACTTACATTGTCTACATAATTATCATTTAATTATCTTAAGAAAGCAATAAACAAACTCTGATTTACCTTCAGTAATTTCTAATGAATTTTCATCTATAATTAAAGGATTTGGATTTTCAGTTAAACCTAATGCTCTAGCAAGCACATTCTCAGCTGCATATTGCACCTTGTCATCTTCAACTTGACCACCAAGAATCTTAAATGTATATAATACATATTTACCCATCACTCATAATCTACTTTTACCTTCACATTTTGACTCTCTAACATTAATCTACCATTTCTAACCATTACGGGTCCAAGTAATTTAATTTTTACCCCTGGAGGTAAATTAATACTCAGGCACTGTATAGGTTTAAATTCCATAGCTTCTATATCATGTGTACCATCAGTAAGAGTGAGTTGCAACACCTAGAATATATCATTGTATAACAATATTATGTAAGAAATATATATTTTACTCTTTTTCCATAATCATTGTCAGACTCTGCATTTTTAGCACCATTTTTCCTAATTTTTTGTATTTGCCAATACTTTGGCTTTGAAATGTCGACTACCTTAACCATCTGTAGATAATAATTTCCAGTAAGCAAAAACTTTTTCTCATTTGATAAATTTATCGGGAAGGAATTTATTTCCACTATTCTCAAATCTATAACATGCATTTTGAAATAGTTACGGATAAAAAGAAAACTAGAGAAAATACCCAAAAATAACCACTGCTGGAAAACTATATCTTGTAGGTCCTTTAGTGTATAATTGGGGGCTAAATTATAGTTTTTACAAAAATCTATACAGCTTTCCAACCATTCTGAAGAATAGGGAATGTTATATTCATCAAACATTTTTTTTATTTTTTGATATTCCGTTGCCATTGTTTAAAATAAAACCTTAAAAATAATTATTAAAACTAAAATTATAAATATATAACCTCAAAACTTGTTTTCAAATTAAAAAAATAAATAGGGACACCTCAGCTGACAGATAATATACATTGAGGGTTGCGGCATCTACCAAAGTACCAAAGTTTGGAAATATTTTACTTTTTTAATCAAGTGTCTATTTCATGAGTTTATAAGTAAAAAATAAACGTTATTAATTTTTTGCATTTAAATCTTTAGCTAAAAGTAATAATAACAAAAATTGTAGATGCAGATTTAGCTATCGTCCATGTTTAATGCATTTGTTTTTAGTAAAAGAAAATAGGGTTAGGTATTGGGAAATCAAACAGGCAATACATGGTAAAGTTTTATTATTGATAAAATATCCAAGTATCAAAAGTTGTTATAAGCTGTTATAAAAGATAGATTTATTATAAACGTGCAAGAGATTCCCAAACCATATAATACTGTTCCAGTCAGTAAAAAATAAGTTAACGAAATATATAATAATAAAAATACTATTCCACCATAATCTTCCACTGGGATGATAACTGAGAGGCAAAATACAATTTGTGGTCATTAGTAATATACCAGTCATATGTGACTCTCTTATCGCTTGAATCAACATTAATCCTAACCCTATCTTCATGAACTTTTTCCAAAGAAAAACAAACCTGCAAAGGTTTTTAAATGAGAGTGTATAAAAAGAACGTGAGAGTGTACGAACCTTTAAACCTTTAGCGAATTTTGGCAATACTGTTGACTTTTCAACACTGTCTATAAAGATACAACCATTACTATCAATTACAAATATTCCCTCTTTATAGTCTTGTAAATTTGAAATTTTGTCATCTTTGTCCTGAATTAAAGCCAATACAGCTTTAGCTTTATTATCTATCTCTAATACCTCAAAATTTAAATAAACTTGTAGAAAGTTAATGTAATATTTCAAGTACTTACTGTAAATTCCATAGAATCTCCAAGGCTAACTTGTGGGCCATCTGAATACACAATTCTTTCTGTATTACCCTCAATTCTAACTATTTTATTATCATTAGTTAAAACACAACCAGTACTTTCGTGCCAAAAGAACCACTTCAAAGTGGTTAAACCAACTTGAGGAACAGACCATGGACTCCAGTCTGAGGTTCCATCAAATTTACAACATATCCTGAATGAATATGGTTGACAAATTTGTATGTCTCTCAGTAAAAACTGAGTTTCTGGGCCTAAAAATACCCAGATTTCCTCACAAAATCAATAGTAATATAAATGTTTTACCTTGATAACAATCCAAAAAGTTTACTGACAAATTCTTGTCTCTTAGATCACCAAAAGCTCTCTGTAACTTAAACTCTTGTATGTCTCTTATTTTATCTTCATTATTATCAAAGTTTTGTTCCCACTCTATTAATATAGCTCCAGGTTTTGGTGATATTCTCTGAATCTATTAAAAGCTAATCTTAAAACAATAAACAACTGCAAAAAAACTTACTTGAATTGGAGCAATTCTATATACTTCACCAATATTGTCAGTAATGTGTTTTAGTTCAGCTTCATGTAGTGGATCAAAGTAAAATGATATATAAGGCACTTCTTTAGATTCTGGTACCTCGGGTAAATTTCCTAACAAACTTCCTTCTTGTAAAAACAGAGCAAGATCACTCGAAGTCAAACTATGAATACTATTTCCTTGCTCTATCAAATACTTAGTTGTTTCAATGTTTTTCTTTATAACATTGGCGCACTGTACTAGAGGCACTAATCCATCACTTTTGGCCTGAAAAAATCTAATAAAACATTAACTCAAACCTTGTAAACTTAATAATACCTTTAAAGCTTTCTGTAACAAGTCTTGCTCTCGTTTTTCCAATAAATCATTAAACAATTTTCTAATATTCACGAATGTCGCTTTAATATCCGTACACGTCGCATTAAAAGTCGTCAAAACCTGCTTTTCGGCATTTTGTATTTCAGTTTGTAGTTCCGTGAGATTGTTTAGATATACTTTTGCAGCTGTTACAGTTTCGGAAATCTCTTTATCCATCTTTCGTTCTATTGCGCACTTATTGTTATAATCGACTAATTTATAAAGTACAATGAATCACGATATTAACATAAGGCATATTTAAATGTATCAGTGAAATGTATGAATATTAAATAAAAGAATTTGGGAATTTTGTAAAGAAAATGTGAGGTTACGTTTGTTTTGATACCTACGCTAGTGTATATCTAGTTGCTGTATGTATGTATGTACAACTAATAAAATTTATAATTGGAATAAAATAAATTTTTTACTTTCATATCTATCATTTACTTTTTGTTATTTCTTTTCTTTCTATCACAAAAAAAAAAAAACAAATTAAAAAAACTGTTTTATTAAAATTAAAAATAAACTATCACAGAGCAATGGACAAATCAATGAAATTAAATTTATTATATAGGGCCTTCCTTTAATCTTGAAAACTAAGTGACCTATCAATGTAAATAACCAACGCGAGAAGTTGGTAATGATTAATACGAAATAATTTATTTACTTAAACTTGGACATAAGTTTATTGCTTTTTTGCAGTTTTTACATATAAATAATCTCTTTCTTTGAACTATATACACAGTTTAAAACTAATAACGGAAATCAACATAACAGTCAACCAGTTCTACATTATTTTTAGCTTAAAGTAAAAGAAAATGTTGAAATAACTCCATCGGAGCAGATGCCATGGAAGGAAAAAGCAGGAAAGGGAATGTAAATTTTTTGAAGAAAATATTGTTGATGAAATGCATTTTTGTTGATTAGATTGTATGAATGCTAAATCAGAAAATGTGTGAATGTAATAATAAAAAACTGAGGTTATGTACCGACGCTAGTGTATATCTAGTTGCCATGGGTATATATCTATCAATATAAAACTAACAGGAACGAGTCTTGGCTATCTTAATGCACATTTACATTCAGACGGAAACGGCCATATTTAAACACCACAGATGACTTGTTATGGAATTTTGGTAGTTGGATTATTTTCTTTTCTTTTTTGGTAGTGAGACTACTACCAAATGCTGTTTCAACAATGGAAGTGGACTGTATAAAATATGTAATTTTTTTAGTTTATCATTTCGATATCATTCTTCAAAAGCATTTACTCTTGAAAGTGACCCTTTATTCTCTAGTTTATATCTAACATTTTAGTTTATTTATTAACTATTTACACTACAAGAATTAATTATATTTGCAAAAACGCTGTAATTGATGAAAAAATTCGTAGTACATATACAAAGTTAATTTTGTTTAAGGGACATCAAACACTTTATGTATATGTATATATATAACACACACATATATATATATATATATATATATATATATATATATATATATATATATATATATATATATATATATATATATATATATATATATGTGTGTGTGTGTGTGTGTGTTTCTTTAGTTTTTAATGATCTTGAACTAGCACACATAACATGTAGTAGTTTTTTAGAAAGTGCGTTTATTTTGTAGTGTTTTATAGGACAATATAGTGTATTTACGTTGTAGTGCAATCCAGGAAAGTCTCAACTAATTATGCATTTGATGTTTGATGTAACTAAATCTCACGCAATAGCCATCTCAGCATTAATCGCGTAATTTTGTGAGTCAAAAAAACTAATGCAAGCTGCCACACTTGCGGTTATTTCCTTCAACTGATTTTAAAACCATGAAATGTTACAAAATGGCTCGCGAGTAAAAACCGCGCCACAATTTGTAAGCAATATAACAGTTTCGCGGTTTTTAATCACAGTGTGTGCGTCTCGAACGGTTTCGCGGTTATAGGTGTTAACCGCTAGTTGGAAAAAACCATAGTGCGGCCTAAACCTTAATGTTGACATTAAACACAGAAGAAAAGGAAAAGGAGTTAAAACAGAAGAAAAAAACACATTGTTGGCGAGTTTCCAAAAAAGAGTTGTTGAATTTGTTTAGAAATTCTTAGTAAACTGGAAAAATCTACAACAGCGGATGTTCTAAAGCCAGGCTAAGGAATCTCCTATTTATTGGGCTCTCCAACTGTGTGTGATTGATGCGTTCACCCCATAACTAATTTTTTTTTGCTTTTTTGGGCTTCCATGTGATATGTTTACTACATCGACAGATGATATATTTGTCAACGTCATTGTTAATTAGCGTCTTATATCTGTTGTTTTTATTATGTTGTATTTTTAACATGCTCGAAGTGTGGTGATTTTTATTGGCAGTTTGGCAACGTCGCTGGTGTAATAACGTGAAGTGGGGAGAATACCGTCCAACTAGACTGCACGGCGAACGAGTGTGAGATGCAACGTGAGCGAAATTGGTATACGTTCATTAATTGCATCGAAGGATTTGGATGATTTGTATGCGTCTGCAACCAGTTGCAAAATAAAAAAAAAATGGAGCGAAAATCCGCTATCGAAAAATTTCGATGGTCGATTACGCAGAAAAACGGATGGTTTATTAAAAGCGATTGTCGTGAGAAGAACGGGACGAGATTTGCGACGGGTTGGCCTTGCGATTTAATTTAATTTGTTGAGGTTTTTATGAATGAAGTTGTCGGATGAATGGGCGTAGTGAAGTCTTATCACGTATGATTGGTAATGTGTTTTTTTTTCTTTGTGCTCTCAGCCATGGTGAATATATGTACAATGATATATTATAAATATAAATAATAGAATATTCATTGAAATAAAATAATCTTCTTTTGTTTGGAGCTGTTTCCATTCTTAGGTTTTTGGTAAGTGGTAATGTTACATTCGTCTACAATGTTGCCATTACCATCATTCCAGCTATTGTCATTGTTAATAATGAATCCTTTTTTAGATTTTTCATATGGACCATTCTATTTTCATTTAAATTTCTGTTATCCTTATTCAAGAACAGTTTATTATTAATTATTTTTTAATATTATCTTGTAATATTTAATATGAAACGTTTAGTTCCTGTTTATGTTACTCTAATGCAACAAGTACATGCGTGTATTGGAGTATTGTGCGTCAAGTTTTCGGTTTCACGTCAAGATGTCGTAAGTATAGCTAAATAACTGTGATATTTGTCAAATTTGATTGGTGGGATGGCGTGTTGTGAAGTTATTAATAGGTTACTAATAACTTGCTTATTTCTGGTGATAGAGTAAAGTAAATAAGCGTTGACTTTTTTGAAAAAATGGGTTAAATTGAAATAGAAAACTGAGATGCTGAATTTGGACGTAGAGAGTGATAGAATTTGAGAGAAAGCCGCACAGACTACTGAGGTCATTTCGCGGCATAAATCAAAATACATTTTAAAAGTCTGCACTACTCATATATACGTACTCGTACATATATACATACATATTCAAATATACACACACGTATAGGTAAAGAACTACATACATAGGAAAATATAAATGAGAGGATTATAGGGCGGATTATTAAAACGTATACATTGGTATATTGAAAATGATTTATAAATATAAACATGAAGTACATGAATAGATATGAAATTAGGTAGCAGAATCAACGAAAAAGATTGACTTTATGATCCAGATTACAAGACGTATAACAAGTAAATGTGACTGACAATTAGACTAGAAAGAACTGACTAGGATTTGACTAGATTCTATGATATAGGTTTGCTAATCTGAGGAAATTTAAAACATTTTAATTTTGGAATTTAGACGTAGTCGTGCGTCTACTGACAATGAGAAAATCATTACCAACATCCAGAATGTCGTGTTAAATGAAATGAAAAGAATTTGTTAAGTGAAATCATGTGAGCTTGCTGACGTTTCTAACAGTTGGCAAAAGACGCATTTGAATGTACACGTCTCAAGTGTGTTTTGACTTCGACTGATGCGATTCTGTAGAGTTTGTTGCTGTGAGAGTCAAGACTATGGTTTCTTGAGGTTCTCGTGGTGAATTACGCTTTATTACTGGACCAAATGATTCACCATTGCTATTCGTTCTCTTAATGATAATTTTTCTGTACTCATATTGTTGCTGCAAAACTACGAACCAGGAACTACGCTTTAACGTGCTTCCACATGTGTCCTATTCTCCGGATTTGGTTCCCAACGATTACTCTTTCTTCCCAAACCTGAAGAAATAGCTCGCTGGATGAAGATTCACTTCAAATGATGAAGCCAAAACTGAGACAAATTTTATTATACTGACGCTATTATTAAGTTTTAAAGCCATTTACGTAATTTGAAACATGATAAAGAATCTCAAAACACTTGTCGTCAAACTTATAGAGGTCGTCGTGAATTTTATGGTGCCCATAATCGCTCAACTGAGCGATATGTTCGCCGAATTCTTCCGACAAATTTCGAACGCATATCACGCTGTTTGATATTAAAAGAACAAAAAATTGTGCGTTCTGAAGAAAATATTGCCCCTGTTGCTGGACAGTGTTGATGATAATCTGGAAGAGATGTGATTCCAACAGGAACGATACAGCCAACGCAAGAATCGATTTATTGTGGGAACAATAAACAAACACACAAAAAAACCATTCCAAATACAAGAATTCACAGTTGATTTTTTTTTAAGTCAATTTCTATTTGGCAAAAGTCTAGAAATGAACGAAATACACATACACACATACACATTGAACATAATACTGCATACCGGTATGGCTTAATAGCGCATACTAATCTTTAATATACACACAACTAAAGAGTGCTTTATACGCTGAGACGCACTTCGCCCCAATAGCTCTTAGTATTAGCCAATATCGCCCCATCTCAAATAAAAAGGTAAATAGCAGCAGTGAGAGAAGTTATTAACTGCCATACCCATGCTAACTGAATACTTTATGATAAACTACAAAATCTCCCCAACCTGAGGCTACTATCCAGAAAACCCCCGTGGACTATGGCCCTAACAATAACAAGAGAACCACCTGTAACAGAAGTGGAGAGAGGTGTGGTTTGCTACGGTCCCCCATAATGGATACCCTATACACGATCCATCAGAACGTGTCCCCGGCTTCGAATGACCTCGTCGAGAATGGGTCGAGGTTAACCGTTTCCGAACTGGCCAAGAAAGATCTAACCACTTAATTGCCGATGAGGATGACGCTCAAACGCAACAACAACTCACGGATCAATTAAATGTGATACGAGAAGCCGCCTATATACATTTGAAAGCCATGGGAAAGATCCAGAAGATGGAAAAATTGTTTCAAATAAATTGAATGGAAGACCGAAAAACTGAAAAACCACTTGCGAAATGCTGCTCGCCAGATACAAAAGAAAGTCATTTCTGCATCGAATTGTGACTAGTGATGAAAAGGGGATATATTTTGAGAATCCTAAGCGTAAAAGATCATGGGTAACTCCAGGCGAACCATCGACATCGACTGCAAGGCCAAATCAGAAGGGTGTGATCTATTATAAACTGTTAAAGCCTACCGAAACCGTTAATACTGAGCGCTACCGACAAGAAATGATCGATTTGAATCAAGCTTTGCGTCAAAAACGATCAGAATATCAAAAAAGGCCAAAGACCAAATTGACTTTGCTTTATAATAATGCACCATCACACACAGCAAAACTGTTCAAGGAAACGATTGAGGCGAGGTTTGGCGACCAAACCATGGGACAATTATATTTAAGGGCATTAAGGAAAGGTAGTAGGGACTTCCTGGACTACGGTCCAGACTTGTGGGACCCACCCTCACTAACGTCGCGACCTCACTCGCGAAGCATAACAATTACCAAATCTAAGAGATCAGTATTAGTTATGTAATATTGTAAATTTCAATAAATAATTAAAGCCTAAGAATAAGAAGAAGCACAATTAATTATGTCATTAGCTCGTTCAGAGTCTATATTGATCTCTTATTATAAGAACTATCTAAATGTAATTAATTTATAAGAGGGGCACCGTCTGACCCCTTCAGGGTCAGACGGTGGGGAGGGATTTGGTGGGACTCCCGCTTCTTCTTCTTACTCACCAGACTTGTCTCCATTCGATTACCACTTATTTACATTGATGGGACACGCACTTGCTGAGCAGCGCTTCACTTCTTACAAAAATGTACGAAAATGGCTCGATGACTAATTTGCCTCAAAAGAACAAGTTTTTTTGCCGTGGCTTCCACAAATTGTCAAAGAGGTGGGAAAAATGTATAGGTAGTGATGGGTAATACTTACAATACTTACAATATTATACAAATAAAATATTTTTTATCATTTTCATACAATAAACATGTATTTTTTATAATGATAGTGTACAAATAAGTGATAGATAAGAAAGTAAAGATTGGTTTTTAGGAATTTGGATGTTGTGGATCACTACAATCAAAAAAGACTGCATACACTGGACTTTTTTTTAAAGATTTTTTATTTTCCTTTCTTATTTAAGTTTAATTAGAAACAGCTTTCAAAGTATCTATCGGCAATCTCCTAAGAAATAATAAAAGTAAAACTAAATTCGTTTCAAACACTTTATTTGAACAAAAAACTATATCAAAAAAACTCTATACACTTTAGTTAAACTGCTATTCAGCATCATTAATTAATAATAGTTTATCAAGTTGGCCTGTGTCAAATTTCGCTTAAAACAAATTAATCATACTTTAAAAGTGTTACTTTTAAATTTGTGTTTACGTAGTTGAAACAAAATGAGTGATAAAAATTGCGAAATTCCAATTTCTGTTGAAAAAAGAAAAAAATACATGCCACTGTACAATATGTAACAAATCGTAAGTGCGACCACTGTCTAGTCGTCCCAGAAAGTTAACTGCACGGAAAGAGTCTAGTGTTCTGAAAAAGATTAGAATCAATTCTAAAATAAGCGCTCCAAAACTGGTAGAAGAAATCAAGGCAGAGTTCTGACAAAATATTAGTCCTCAAACAATTAGAAACTGCTTGCATCGAGCGAGTCACGTTGGGAGAAGAAAAGCATTAATTTCAGAAAAAAAGAATAGAAAAAAACATTTACAATTTGCCCCAGAATATGCTAATAAAACCAATGAGTTTTGGGAAAGCATTATTTTTAGTGATGAATCAAAAATTAACCTCTTTGGATCGGTTGGGGATATAGTACCGGGATATAGTCAGGAGAAAAAAAAACAGCTCGACTATTTGACCTACTTTGAAACGCGGAGGAGGTAATGCTTTATTGTGAGGGTGAATATCTGCCAATGGAATAGGCAATTTAGTTTTCATTAACGGTAACGGTATTTAAACATTCTAAGGGATAATTTAAACCAAAGTGTTGAAAAACTTGACCTTGAGGGTCGTTATTTATTTCAACAAGATAACGATTCCAAGCACACTGCCAGACTTGCACGTGAATGGATGATCCATAATTTTCACTAACAATTGATTGGTACTTACAGCATCAGTAACCTTGCTCTGAGTTGAAACATCGGCCTACCAATTTTCTCGATGGATGATTGGAACTTGCTGACTATTCTTGTGTGAATACACGAAAAAATACTCACAACAGTATTTTTTTAGAGTGAAACTCAAAGGATTATTCACTGCGAATGTCCCATGTAACTATCCTACCGACTGCGCCACTTAAATATTTTGGATACTGGTATAGATTTTTAAAAACACAAATTTTATTCACAAAATATGAATTTAATAATTTTTGGTACTTCATACACCGTCGCAATCACCGGACATTAACCCACTAGAACCCCTGTGGGAAGAATTAAAGCATCGCGTGAGAAAACACCAAGTTAGAAATAGGGAATATCTCAAAAACAAAATGAGGCAAGAGTGGAAGAACATTACACTAGAAGTTACAAGAAAGCTTGTAAGTCTTCCAAAAAGGTTTAATGCCATCATTAAAGCAAATGACAATTGTAGAAAATACTAAAGTTTAAGAAAGTTGAAATTTAGTATAAGAAATGTTAGTGTTTTGATACTTTTTTGATATAATTTTTTATTGGTAATATAGTTTTATTTTTCATTGTTCAAATAAAGTATTTCAATCGACTTTAGTTTTGTTTTTACTATTCCTTAGGAGATTGCCGATATTTATTTTGAAATATATTTCTAATTAAACTTAAATAAAACAGAAGACTAAAAAAATATTTAAAACAAACTAGTGTATGGAGACTTTTCTGACTAACTGTATATCTTGGTCAGAGAATTTCAATGGAAGATGATACTATTCTGAGAGTAGAAGGGCCTGTTAAATGTGACTGGCAAGAATTTGCTGGTGGTTTTTTGATCACCATAACTCAGCAGCGCATACTGTAATAATTATTCGTTAAATTTTCGCTTAAAATCAAACGGATACCGTTTCACAACCATCACTGCGTAGCTGCATCACGCTGGAACTTGCATTAAAGAATACTCGATTTTTTTTTGGTTATTTTTGCCTACAAACGATGCTAATAAATGTAGTATAGTTAATTTTTTTGTAGTGTCAGTAATTATGCAGGAGTATTATTGTAAATATCGGATAAAATCGAAAATAACGAAGTTGTTGGAAAAAAACGACCCTAACCCAGAAACTACAAATAATATACATGTTTGTAGCAGTGCGTGTATCTTTGTAGTGACTGCTAAACTCTTGTTATAACTGCAAACAAAAGAATCAACTGATCAAAAAATGATTATGATTAATAAGGTTGAAGCCTAAGATATTAAACCGTTTGTAGCTTCTTGAACTAGTATATATATATATATATATATATATATATATATATATATATATATATATATATATATATATATATATATATATAATATAGGGTTTATATATAATATAAATAGGACTTATAAGGCTTCTTAAAGCAAGGAACACTATATCATAAACTGTACTTGTTTTATGGGGAAACTGTTTCCATCAAAAATCGTGGATAGCATAGAAAAATAACCGCGAAATTCAGTTGATTCTTTATAGAAGTAACACAATCTTCAAAATTGTAACAACACCCCTTTCAACAAGAGTTCGATTGAATGATTATTAATAATTTATAAACTACAAACGATTATATCGAATATATATCCTTCTGCCCATTTTCAAATTTTATAGAACATGCTACTGAAACGATAGTACTCGCATCACCGAGTTTATTATAGGTGACGTATCGACTCAATCGTTTCATAATGGAAATTGTCTGTAGTGTTTTGTAGTTACAGAAAAAATTAACCTACATACTATGGCACTGATTATGTCTGGAAAGACTGAAGTTGATAAAGTTTCAGAAGCTCCCCACAAACGATATATAAACTACAAACGATTATATCGAGCGCAGATTCTTCTGACAATCTTCAAATGTCAAAGAACATGTTCTACTGAAACGATTATACGTATCAGCGAGTTTATGATGGGTATGGTGTCGAGTCAATCGTTTC